>VZTF01001213.1:99132-114176 GCA_013397755.1 Cnemophilus loriae
AGCCCGGCGCGCCCGCCGCAGCACCCCAAGCGGGTCCTCCCGGTGCTGCCAGAACACCCCGGGGACGGGCTCCTGCCTTCACCCCCTGCCTGGTCCCGGGGGGCTGCGCATCCCTCGGAGGGCTGCGGGGCGGCGCGGAGCGAGGACACCGGGGTGCCGGGGCCGTGCGGTGCCGCGCCGGGGCCGTGCCGTGCGGTGCCGCCCGCGCCGCGATCGATCGGCATCGACCGTCCCCGCCGCGCTGCTCCAGTTTCCAGCCAATGTCGGGCGGCGGCGGNGGGCGCTGGACTGGGAAGCGGACCAGGCAAACAACCAAGCAAGGGACTGCGAAAGCAGTGGGACAGACAACCAGGTACCAGGCAAGGCAAACAATGGTTCACTGAACTGGCACTGAAGCAGGTACCAGACTGGGCAAACAACCAGACACTGGAGCAGATACGGAACCAAGCTCGGAACCAGGCACAGAACCAGGCACTGAACCGGGGGCCAGACTGGGCACTGAACTGGGCACTGGACTGGGCAAACAACTGAGCATGGGTCCAAGCACAGAACTGGGCACTGTGCCAGGCACTGCTGCAGTGAGCACAGAACTGGGTACCAAACCAGGCAAGGAACTGGGCACCAGACTGGGCCATGCTGTAGTGGGCACTGACTGGGAACTGCTGCACCGGGTACTGCACCAGGCATCAAATGAGGCACCAAACGAGACAACTAGCTGAGCAAAGAACCAGGCACTGCAGCAGGTGGTGCTGGCCTGGGCACCCAACCAGGCACCACATCAGGCAGAGCTATGATGACACTGAACCAGGCACCGAACCGGGCACACAACCATACTGGGCACCATTCTGGGCAGCACCGTGGCTGCACCCTATATCGGGTATTGCCACACCAGGCACTGAATGAGGTGCTGAAGCAGGCGCAGTGCCGGTCAGCACCACACCAGCACCAAACTGGGCAGTGCCATGCAGGGCACTGGGTGCTGCACTGTGGGGACCGTGCCAGGCTGTCCTGTCCCACAGCACTGCCCTGCACCAACACCCAACATCCCACACCACTGCTACCACACTGCGCCCCTCCAAGCCCACCCCAGCACCCCCAACACCACCCAGCACGACACCAGGTACCCCTGCTGCCCTTCACATTTGCTCCCTGGGAAGAGGCACGTGTCCCTTCAGGACACTGCAGCCCGTTTGGGATCCCCGAGGGACACCCACCCAGCACTGCCACCCTGAGACCCTGCCCCTAAGGCTGCAAGTGCCACTCACTGCCTTGGCTAACCAAGTGCAGCAGCCAGAGGTTTGCCAGCCCTGGGCTGCCAGGAGCCCCAGCAGAATCCCACTGCCCACAATGCCCTTGGGATTTTGGGAAGAGGACTGACCCATGGATCTAGAGGCTTCTTTTGGCTTTATGCCAGCATGGCCAGGCCTGTGGTCCCCCCAGGTGCCCGTGGGAGGGTGCCGTGGTGGCCGTGCAGCTGCAGGAGGAGTGACGGCTCCTGTTATTTCCGCGATAGTGCCGAAATGTGCCCAAACACTGCCTCCATTATCCGCTCCCGGGCTGTCTGCACAAGCGGGAGAGTGACCCCAGCGTGTTTTGAAACGCAGCCCCTGCGCTAGGTACACAACCCGGCGGCTCTGCTTACCACGGAAACGCTCGGCCCGGCTGGATAGAGCAGCTTTTGATTGTGTGGGTGTCGCCCCCGGAACCCTCCCACTGCTGCCTCAACCGCTTTGCAACCGGCAACGCAGCGAGTGGAAAACAAGGCTGGCCAGAGCCTGGGCGAAATCTCCTCCTGAGGAAGGATCTGCTGGAGGAGGCATGCGCTGGCCGGGCGTTAACAGTACTGATGATGTGGTTTTTGAGGCATCTGGGGAAAACCCAGGGAAAAGGGGATTTTTAGGTGTCTAATGCCATGGCATTGGGAACTTCAGAGGGTGGTTTTAAAGAGCAGCGAGATAACGCTCTCAGGCACGTGGTGGGATTGCTGCAGTGTCCTGTACAGGGCCAGGAGCTCGACTTGATGATCCTTGTGGGTTCCTTCCAACTCTGGATATTCCATGATTCCATGTTGGAGGGACCAGGCGAAGGAGAAGTGTTGAGAGCAGTAGGAAAGGTGGAGGGCTGGGTGCTCCGGGATGGGTTAAGAGCTATGGAGTGTCTGTCCCCACCAGCACAACCCTGGACTGGCATCACTCATCTCATGGATGCCCTGTGCCAGTCCCTGGGGCCAGCAGTGCCACTCCCCGGGGCCAGCAGTGCCCCTCCAGTCCTGGGACAGGCTGGGGAGCCTGGCATATGCTGACTGTCCATGCGGACCGTGCCAGTGCCCTGGCAGCGTGGGGCTCCTAGGGGTGGTATTTCAGGTAATGCTGTGTGTGACCAGTCTGCAATGGGTGACAGCCAGAGCAGGCANAGCGGCCGGCCGGGCACCGCACCGGGCATTGAGCAGGGCACCGCACCGGGCACTGAGCACGGCAACGAGCCGGGCACCGGAGCGGGCACTGAGCAGGGCATCGGACCGGGCAAACAGCCAGGCACTGAGCACGGCACCAGACTGAGAACTGGACCGGCCAAACAGCTGGGCACCAGACTGGGCGCTGGACTGGGAAGCGGACCAGGCAAACAACCAAGCAAGGGACTGCGAAAGCAGTGGGACAGACAACCAGGTACCAGGCAAGGCAAACAATGGTTCACTGAACTGGCACTGAAGCAGGTACCAGACTGGGCAAACAACCAGACACTGGAGCAGATACGGAACCAAGCTCGGAACCAGGCACAGAACCAGGCACTGAACCAGGGGCCAGACTGGGCACTGAACTGGGCACTGGAGTGGGCATGGAACCAGGCACAGAACTGGACACTGTGCCAGGCACTGCTGCAGTGAGCACAGAACTGGGTACCAAACCAGGCAAGGAACTGGGCACCAGACTGGGCCATGCTGTAGTGGGCACTGACTGGGAACTGCTGCACCGGGTACTGCACCAGGCACCAAACGAGACACCAAACTGGGCAAAGAACCAGGCACTGCAGCAGGTGGTGCTGGCCTGGGCACCCAACCAGGCACCACATCAGGCAGAGCTATGATGACACTGAACCAGGCACCGAACCGGGCACACAACCATACTGGGCACCATTCTGGGCAGCACCGTGGCTGTACCCTATATCGGGTATTGCCACACCAGGCACTGAATGAGGTGCTGAAGCAGGCGCAGTGCCGGTCAGCACCACACCAGCACCAAACTGGGCAGTGCCATGCAGGGCACTGGGTGCTGTACTGTGGGGACCGTCCCAGGCTGTCCTGTCCCACAGCACTGCCCTGCACCAACACCCAACATCCCACACCACTGCTACCACACTGCGCCCCTCCAAGCCCACCCCAGCACCCCCAACACCACCCAGCACGACACCAGGTACCCCTGCTGCCCTTCACATTTGCTCCCTGGGAAGAGGCACGTGTCCCTTCAGGACACTGCAGCCCGTTTGGGATCCCCGAGGGACACCCACCCAGCACTGCCACCCTGAGACCCTGCCCCTAAGGCTGCAAGTGCCACTCACTGCCTTGGCTAACCAAGTGCAGCAGCCAGAGGTTTGCCAGCCCTGGGCTGCCAGGAGCCCCAGCAGAATCCCACTGCCCACAATGCCCTTGGGATTTTGGGAAGAGGACTGACCCATGGATCTAGAGGCTTCTTTTGGCTTTATGCCAGCATGGCCAGGCCTGTGGTCCCCCCAGGTGCCCGTGGGAGGGTGCCGTGGTGGCCGTGCAGCTGCAGGAGGAGTGACGGCTCCTGTTATTTCCGCGATAGTGCCGAAATGTGCCCAAACACTGCCTCCATTATCCGCTCCCGGGCTGTCTGCACAAGCGGGAGAGTGACCCCAGCGTGTTTTGAAACGCAGCCCCTGCGCTAGGTACACAACCCGGCGGCTCTGCTTACCACGGAAACGCTCGGCCCGGCTGGATAGAGCAGCTTTTGATTGTGTGGGTGTCGCCCCCGGAACCCTCCCACTGCTGCCTCAACCGCTTTGCAACCGGCAACGCAGCGAGTGGAAAACAAGGCTGGCCAGAGCCTGGGCGAAATCTCCTCCTGAGGAAGGATCTGCTGGAGGAGGCATGCGCTGGCCGGGCGTTAACAGTACTGATGATGTGGTTTTTGAGGCATCTGGGGAAAACCCAGGGAAAAGGGGATTTTTAGGTGTCTAATGCCATGGCATTGGGAACTTCAGAGGGTGGTTTTAAAGAGCAGCGAGATAACGCTCTCAGGCACGTGGTGGGATTGCTGCAGTGTCCTGTACAGGGCCAGGAGCTCGACTTGATGATCCTTGTGGGTTCCTTCCAACTCTGGATATTCCATGATTCCATGTTGGAGGGACCAGGCGAAGGAGAAGTGTTGAGAGCAGTAGGAAAGGTGGAGGGCTGGGTGCTCCGGGATGGGTTAAGAGCTATGGAGTGTCTGTCCCCACCAGCACAACCCTGGACTGGCATCACTCATCTCATGGATGCCCTGTGCCAGTCCCTGGGGCCAGCAGTGCCACTCCCCGGGGCCAGCAGTGCCCCTCCAGTCCTGGGACAGGCTGGGGAGCCTGGCATATGCTGACTGTCCATGCGGACCGTGCCAGTGCCCTGGCAGCGTGGGGCTCCTAGGGGTGGTATTTCAGGTAATGCTGTGTGTGACCAGTCTGCAATGGGTGACAGCCAGAGCAGGCAGTGAGAGGGGCTGGAGGGTCCCAAGGGCGGGTGGAAACACCCCAGATGTGCCATTGTCACACTCACTGGGGCTGGGGGAGGTGAAGCCAGGAGCTCAGGGTGGCTTTGGGAGGTGACTCAGTTTCCCCACACGGACACGGGCGGGGAGGCTGGTGGCGGTGGTGGCGGTGGTGGCGATGGTGGTGGTGGCCGTTGGGCTGGCAGCGGGCGGTTGCAGAGGCTTCCTGTTTCTGCAGGATCCGGCTGGCATTGTGCCGCACAGCGAGGGGGGCAGAGCCTCTTCTTGCACCTGCCCAGAGCATCTGCTAGGGAGAAAATCTCCATGGCAACTCTGCCGGTTCCTCCATCCCTGTTCCACGGGGGGACAGGGTGCTCTGCCTCTGCCTGCCCCCACACAGCTGGGGTGTCCCCATGGTGGGGACAGGCCACTGGTGCCCTGGGAGATGGGCTCTGAGAAAGGGCAGCTTTGCTGCAGGCCAGCCCCTTGCCATGGGAGCCTGCTGATCTCTCCCTGTGGGGCTCCAGGCCTCAGACCGACCACCAGGGATGGGAAGTGAGATCTGGGACTCACCAAATTTAGGAGGCGGTTCCCCGCTTCGCTCCCAGTTTCAGAGAAGGCAGGTGGTTTTCCATCTTCCCTGACACATCCCATCAGGACACACCGAACCTTCCTGTGCCTCAGCTGCAGTTGAGACATCTGCCCTTTCCCAGCTGGGGAGGGGGGGAATTTTGGGGGAGGTGAAATGAGGTCCAACGGGACCAGGGCTCCTGAGCGTGGAGCCAGCAGTGAGCCTGGGCATGGAGTGCAAACTCCACGCTGTTCATTTGGGCATCCTTCCCTGGATGGGGGTTACCAACTGCCTTTCTGAGCCCCAGCATCTCCCCTTGCCTCGTGCCGGTGCACGGGAAGGGATGGAGCTGCTTTTTGGGCACTGCCTGTCTGGTGTGCCTCGGGAAGCTGAGCAGTGGCAGCCCCTCAGCCCATGAACCCTGCGCACCCATCACCTTGCTCTGCCCTTGCTGAGGGTCTCTCTCGTGGAGACCCTGGGTCTGGACTCCATGTGGGCTCTGGAAGGTGCCAAGAAGGAGGCGGAGAAGATTTTCAGTGAGACTGGAGAGGAAAGGGAGGGAAATGCAACTGGAAGCAGCGCTTGTGAGGGCTATGGAGGCTCCTCACATCCTCTGGCCCTGCCATTTCTATGGGCACTGAGGGAAACACTGGGGTTGGGTTTTTTAAGGGCTGGAGTGACTCAGTGCCTGCAAAGCCCTCCTGGTTCCAGGAGTGCCTGGGATGCTGGGGGATAACCCCACCTCTCCAAAGGCCACCAGTCCCTCCAGACTCCTGCCACCCCTGCAGCCCCAGCCTGCCTGGTGTTGCCTTCTCTCCTCCTTCCCCTTGAGCTCCAGAGGGCACCTGCTCCATTCCTGGCCTCACTGAGCTCCTTTTGAAATCAGGGCATTCAGGCAAGCCCTCAGCTACTGGAAACCCACAGTCTGCACTTTTAAAAGGGGAAAGCAAATTGCCGTGCCAAGGAATTGAATGAGGGGAGCCCAGCCCTCACTCTGTGTGAGGGTAGGAGCATCCCAACTGCAGACAGACCCCTCAACAGCAGCGGGATACCCAAAAATTTCATTTCTGCAGCCAGGATGCAGCCAGTCCCCACACCAAGAGGCAACCTCTGGCCCAGAGGGTTTCCAGAGGGAGGATAAAGAGTGAGACAACCCAAGGAATGGCCTCTCTGCTATATAAAGGTGGGAAACTGAGGCACAGGATGATTTAGGGACTCAGTCAAGCCATGTGTGACAGGATGCAGATGGCCCGAATCCCAGGCACTTCTCTGAATTGCTGCTGAATTCTCCCAGAGGCAAAAAATAGCAATTTTTGATTGCCTCTGAAGCACCCGTTGAGGATGCTGAGCCCTCGGGAATGAGGGAGCCGTTAGTGGAAAGGATCCCAGGGCACCAACTGGAGCGTGGGGAGATGGTCCAGGCTGGGGGCAGCAGGGGACAGAGGTGACGAAAGGACAAGGGGGAACAGTTTTAAACTAGAAGACGAGAGCTTTAGAATGAATATTAGGAAGAAATTCCTCCCTATGAGAGTGGTGAAGCCCTGGCACAGGTTGCTCAGAGAAGCTGTGGCTGCCCCATGCTGGAAGTGGCCAAGGCCAGGTTGGATGGGAGCAAAACCAACACAAACTTGTTCTAGTGGAAGGTGTCCTTGCCTGTGGAACTGGATGACCTTTAAATTCTCTTCCTACCCAAACCCTTCGGTAGTGCCATGGTGTCCTCCCCAGGACCATGCTGGAGATGGATGTTTGGGATGATCCATGAACTGGAGTGAGTGTCTCCAGTGAGATCTCTGTGGAGCATCTGCCAGTCCCTGTGCCCCTCCACAGACTGGCCAAAGCAGCACCAAAGCACCGCTCCTGGGATGAGGAGCTGGCTGCCCGGGGAGCCATAAATCAGACCCACAAGTCAAGGCATTGCTGGAAGGAACCTGGCTTCCACCTCTGGTCAGTGATTGTCCCTTCCTGGGACCTTGCTGGTGGGCTCAAGCTGGTTCCTGGGGACCAGGTGTGACTTGTCCTGGATGTCTGTGGGACACCTGCGCTCTCGGCCTGGCTTTCTCCCTACCCCAGCTAATGTGCCAGGTGGTGAAAGAGTTTGGCCTTTGCTGCTTGTTGAGAACTGCCCATGTGTGAAGATAAAACAGAGGGAATGTCACGTCCTGGCGCTGCTGTCTCCAGGAGCGGCCAAGGGGGCTGGGACATGCTGGAGGTCAGCACGAGGAGCTCTGATGGGCTGAGCTTATCAACGTCACCCCTCTCAGATATCATCTGTGTGGTTTGTGCAGAGCAAAAGGATCCTGGGCGTGTCTGAACCCCAAACCCCCTTTTGGAGGATTGTGTCCTCCTGCCCCGCTGTGCCTGGATGCCAGTGGAAGTCCCCAGTAGGCTGTGGAGGGTCTCATCCTTGCCAGGTACTGGACTTTTCAGGTGGGTCTGAATTGGAGTAGAAGTGGTCTTGAAAGCGAGAGGTTCCATGAGCTGCCCCACGGTCGTGAGGCACCCAGGGGGTGTTCTCACTTGAGCTGTGACAGGACTCCGGGCCGGGAGAAGCTTGGATGCTTGGGACCTGGGCAGAGGCTGGACAAAATGTGCTCATCACCCTGATTTGGACCGGAATCTGCTATTTCAGTCTCTGTGACCTAATGCTCTGTAGGTGCCTTTGAAAACAGCCGGAGGGTGGCTGCAGGGGCTGGGTTTCAGCAGCGATCCCGAACTTGAGCCACGATGGAGCAGCACCACAGCCCCACAAACCAGGGCAGTTCAGCAGAAACACCCCGAGGAACTGAATCTGCTGGATGTGGAGAGAGGGAAGATGTTTGATCTGGAGAATGCCAGAGCTCCAGGTCATTGCAGAACATGAGAACAGGAAAAGGTGGCAGAGTCCGAAGGGACGATGCTGAAGTCATCAGCGTTAAAAATGGCACCAAAATCAGCCTTTTCCTGTGAAATAATTTGGTTGGAATGAAATCATTTTTCCTGATGGCAGCCAGCCCCTTTAGGGGTTAACTGCAGCCCTGCTGAGAGAACTGTAAAAGGTGTTTCCGAAATATTTCCACTGCCCCGTTGGTTTTATGGCCAGGAAAGGCAGGGCAGGCCCGCCTGGGCAGCGGGGCGCTGCCGAAACCCAGCTGCCGGACGGCCGTGCAGATGGAAACCAGGTTTGGAAAAGCAAGCAGGGATTCCAGGCTGGACATCGGGAAAGTCACCCAGCGGTGCGGATGGATGCAGGAAGGGACCTCCCGTTGATGCACCCCCAAAGCCATGGGGATGGTGAAAGTCCTCTCTGGCTTGGGGGACAGAGTTGATGGGGTCACTTTCACGTTGGGTTATGGGGAGCCTGTGGAAGGGATTGGGTTTCGGGGATTGGGGAGTCACATTCTGGCAGCCTAATCCCCCACTCTTGCCCAGTGCTGCCGGCTGGGACCTTTGCAGGTCTCAAACACAGGAGAGGAAGGAGAGGCACCTCACCCTGCTGATGGTGGACCTCAGGGGCACAGTGGGTAGGGACACAGAGGCTGGCAGGCCTGAAGGCCACAGGAGATGCCATGATGCTGCCTGGGCGCTCCATGCGCCCTGGGATATTTGACTTCATCCATGTGCCCCTGGATGAGGCTTGGACACAGAGAATCATGGAATCATTAAGGTTGGAAAAGCGCTCTGAGATCACTGAGTCCAAAAATTAACCCAGCACTGCCAAGACCACCACTAACCCGCGTCCCCAAGTGCCACATCCACATGGCTTTTGGACATTTCCAGGGACAGCGATTCTACCACTTCCCTAGGCAGCCTGTTCCAATGCCTGACTGCCCCTTCTGTGAAGAATTTTTTCCTTAATATCCAATCTAAACTGCCCCTGACACAACTTGAGGCCGTTTCCTCTTGTCCTGTTGCCAGCTGCCGGGGAGCAGAGCCTGACCTCCACCTGGCTGCCCCTCCTGTCAGGGAGCTGTGCAGAGGGAGAAGGTCTCCCTGAGCCTCCTTTTCTCCAGGCTGAGCCCCTCAGTTCCCTCAGCTGCTCCTCATCTTGTCCTCCAGACCTTTCCCCAGCTCCGTTCCCTTCTCTGGAAACACTCCAGCCCCTCAATGTCTTTCATTTCATGAGTGGCCCAGAACTGAACGAGAACCTGAGGGACACAGAGGATGCTGGTCCTTGGTGTGCTGGACACCCCAAAACTCACCCCAAAAAGCCCATTGCATGGAATGTGGCCAGCAGCAAGCTTTGCTTTGGCCCATGATGAGCATCTCAGAGGTTCCCTCCTGCCTGAACCCTCCCTTCAGACTCGTGCTCACACCGTGTGTGCTCACTCTGGCTCCCCTGTGCAAGTCTTGGCACCCCTCTTCCCTGTGCTTCCAGGCCAGGTTTCCAAGTGCTTTATGCTTAAGCTCAGGCCCAGAAATCTGTGTCCAGGCTGCAGTAAAGAAGCAGCAGCCAAGTCTGATTTGGGCAAAAAGCAGATTAAATTCCCTGACCTGTGCAGACAAGACATGAAAGTGGCCACGGAGTCACCTCTCCAAAGCATCCCTGTATTTGTGGGGGGATCCTGGCTTGGTGGCTGGGTGGGTTCTGATCACCTCTGTACCTGGGAAGGGGTATCCCATGGTTAAGGATAAGTGAAGGAAAGATGTTTTTTGCTGGGGTTTCTGTGGCCCTGTGTCACGGCTGGGCCCAGCTCGCAGCTGTGTGCAAGGGCGGCTGGCAGGAGCCAGCACTCGGTGGCCAGGCTGGCCTGGCCGAATTGAGGGGAATTTCTATTTTCACTCTGTGCCTTTTCTCACTCTCAGAAGTAATGAAATGCAGGAGCCAGCATTAATGCACCATTAAAACTGCAAATTTCAGCATGCAGGCATCAGGAAATGCAAATACTCGGGTCTACTGTCAGCGCTACCTCTGCCGTGACAGCGGAGGAAGGGGCTGGCACGTGGCTGACCTTTGCTACCAGGAAAAAAATCTCCAGTGATGTTTAGCTTCTGGCTCTTGTCTCCCTCCCTGAACCCTTCATCCTCTCCCATCCACGTCTGGGCTCACGCCTCTGCCAGCACTGAGGGGCACAAGGGGGAAGGGGTGGCACAAGGGGGTGTTTGGGCTCAGCTGTGCCTGCCCACAGAGGGTATCATGCTCCTACCCGAGGTTTGGGGTGCTCCCAGGGGGCTCAGGTTGGGGACTGTGACAGGAGGGGGAGACAAACAGTGCTGGGGCTGCTTTGTCTGTGCAGGGATGTGCCTGTCCCCAGGCCGCCGAAGGTGACAGCCTGAGGAAGAGGAAGAGAAAGGCTGCAGGAGCCCTTGCTGCAGCTGGCGAGCACTGCCTGTTCCACCTCGCAATTGTGCTGTGCGTCGCTGGCAGGGACCTGCTTTTCCATAAATTTGGGTGGAAGGGAGAGCTTGGCAGAGCCCCGGGCTGCAGGGAAGGATTTACAGCTGCTCTGGCTGCTCTGTGTTCTCCTTGCAGGGCTGGGGCTCCTGCAGAAATGCCCTGCGGGAGGAGGAGGAGATGGAGGAGGGAACCCGTGCTGGCATCCATCCAGGGAACAGGGTCCCAGCCAGTGCTGGATTGGGGAGCTGGAGGAGGCGGGATGAACAGGGACATCCTTGGTTCACCCATGGATCTATGGCCATCACAGGGCTGGGAAAGCTAGGGCAGGGGCAAGGGGGGGGACCCCCATGCTGGGCTGGAGGTGGGTGATTCTGTGCAGCACGGGCACAGCTAGACTCTGAGATTTCCAGTAGTGGAGAATTGGTGGGGAGACACCTTGTCCACCTCTGGAAAGGTGCTGACATCTCCCAGTTCCAGCCTGGCCAAGTGCTGTGGGCCCCTGAAGCATCTTGGGGCACACGGAGCATCTCAACCTCTGGGGCGCTTCGGGGCACTTGGAGCACCTCATCCTGGGGAGCATCTCAGGGCACGTGGAGTACCTCATCCCTTGAGGTCACCTCATCTCCTGGAGCACCTCAAGGCTCCTAGGACACCTTCTTCCATGGAGCACCTCATCCCCTGCGGTACCTCAGGCAAGGCTGCTGGCCACTGCCAGTCCCAGAGCTGAGCACCATGGTCCTCGAGCAGGTTTGCTCACAAGTAGCATCTTCCCACCCCAGGCCATTGACTCCTGCCTGGCTGGCAGCCTGGCAGGGGCTTCTGGGCAGTCCCTTCAGCTTGGGCAGTATCCGTGTGTACTTCCTGGAAGCTGTCAAGCCCAGGAAGCATTTGGGCTGGGTCACGAGGATGCAAACACGCTCCGATAGCTCCAGTTTGCTCTGGGTTATCTGAGGTGGTGAGCTGTGCTGCCCCAGAGTGCTGGGAAAAGACCGTTTTCCCTCTTTCCACTGAAGTTTGAGTTTTGCAGGCAGCCTTAAGCAGCGCTGGAGCTTTCCCAGAGATGTCTCATGGCTCTTCATTCTTCCCGTCTCTCCTGCCTGCTCCCCTTAACTCAAAACAAGAGCCGCTTGAGGAGGGAGATGCATCCCAAGCGTCCCTCCTCTCTCCTTTGCGACGAGCACAAAATAGGTATCGGCCCCGTTTCCAGATGGAAACGTGAGGCCTGAGGATGGATAAAGAGTTTTCTAAGGCTTCGGAGCAAGGTGTGGACAGCGCTGAGAATAGCATCGCGAAATCTCAACTGCCAAGCCCTTAGCCTAACCAGAAGGTTATTCTTCTTCCCTTATGCTCATACATATCCATTAGGATGAGACCATATGTGTGAGATGTAGATGAATTTCTTTCCTCTTGACAAGTCCAGTTGGTCTTCCTAGGTAAGGAGATGGTGGTCTGTTCCCATCCAACTCCAGGCTGGCTCTTTGCCGCGATTTCTTGGGTTGTGTTTGCCCCGGAAGAAATGGAGCTACACGTTGGAGCTTCAGGCCTAGCTCTTCTCCACACGCCAGTTCTTTCGATGCCAGACGTCCCTGGGGGGCTGTGGAAGTATCCCCGGAGCGTGGGGAGTGCAGGGAAGCTTTCAGCAAAGGAGAGCAACCAGGTGGGATAGGGCAGGGGGAAGGGCTGCTGGCCCATCCCCAGCCAGGTCTCAGAGGGCTTCCTGGGGAAGAGGTGGCTTCTGTGATGGGTGAGTGCAGCCCTGTGCTCCTGCTCTTCAGCTGGCTGCACAAGGTGTCTCCCAGAAGACCTCAATGGGACCCTTGCACACCTCAGCTCACCCAGGAACCGGGTGCTGCCCTTGTAGCTGAACTCTGGTGTTGAAGGGTCCCTTGAAGATAAAGTGAGGAGAGAGATCTTGGAGGTTTTAGGTGGTTACAGATATGATGTGAGACACATCCAGTCGTTGCTCAGCCCCAAAGCTTCCTAGCAGGAGGAAGAGTGGCCTGGACATCCCTGGTCCTTTTGACAGGTCACAATCCCTTAGAGGCTGCAGGTGAGTGCAGGGCTGACGTGGTGGATGGTGTTTTGGTGACCAAGGCGGGACAGCTTGTTCCACCCACAGAGTCAGGTCTGTCAGCCCCTTCCATAGCATCGATCACGCGTTGCTGCTGATGTCTGTTACGGGCAGAGGAGAAGGGGGTGGGTTCTGGGCGCTGCTCCAGCGTGTGAGAGTCAGGGGGTGATTTCTTCTCAGGGTGGTGGAGCTGGGCAAAGGAGACCAGTCCGAACAGAGAAGGCAGCCTTTGAGAGTCACAGAATCACAGAATCATGCAGGCTGGAAAAGCCCTCTAAGGACATCAAGTCCTACCATTAACCCAAGACCACTGTGCTCACGATGTCCCCAAGTGCCACATCCACATGTCTTTTAACACTTCCAAGGATGGCGACTCCACCACTGCCCTGGGCAGCCTGTTCCAATGTCAAAGTCCTTTCTGCAAGACAAGGTGAGCATGGTTCACCTCCACCATGTCTTGGTCAAGGCTCAGCTGCAGCGGCATTGATGGGAAGAGGGGATGTGGAATGGACAGAAATTCATCCAGGTGGGATCTCACAGGGGAGGGACCAACCACGTGCTTGCTCTCAGAGGCCTCGTGACCATGGGAGGTGACAGGGCATCACCTCCTCCTCCTCCTCCTGTGCCCACAGGCACGGCTGGCTGCTGGCCCACGTGCAGCTGTGAGCCAGATTTTATGCTGCACATTCCAGGCTTCCCCGTGGCCCTCCATAAAATACAGACATGCTCAGGTGACGCTCACCATCATCCTCAGGATCCCAAATCCCTGCTGCCTGCTGAGGCTCTGCGTGCAACACCTGGGTGCAGGAGCATGGGGGTGGAGTGCTGGGCAGGAGACAACGACCTGGCTGCCACAGTGAGTGGCCAGGAGGAGGCCAGCACAATTTTCACCGTCATTTCTTCAGGGCTCCTGACTCAAGCGTGCCCAAATTAGCTCTTGCCATAAGTAACTTCGATATTTCCAGTCGAAATCATGTAAGTGGCACGTCTGGTTTTAAAATCAGGGTTGCTCTGGCCTTTCTGTCTCCTTGTTTGTGTGGACAGGCAGGAGAGGTTTGGAAAGCCCCATCTGGCTCCGCTGTCCTGGTGGTGAGGGCTCATGAGGAGGGACCACACTGGGCAGGTGTCCTCCCATCCCAGGTGCTGGGGCTGAAGGATCCTGTCCCACCTGGGGCTGGGGGTGGATTTGAGATGATACCACAGGACTGGCCAGGGGACGAAATGTGGGAGGCCATGACATGGGTGGAGCAGGAATAATTCCCCCCTGGAGCCTGGCTTGTTCTGCTTTTCAGCTCCCATCTGAAGGGCAACATTCTCTGGTCTGAGAACGGCTGTTTTCATGTCACTGGTGCTGAGCAGCTGCTTGGGGTGAGCCAAAAATCCGCAGGCACTGGGAAAACCCTGGTGTTAATGTGACCCAAGACCAGTGTCCCCTGCCTGGCCATGCACCACAGCACTTGCCTGTCCCTCTGTCCTCGGTACAGCTTGGGCGAGGCTTCCGTGACCCCCAGCAGCAGCCGTAGGCAGAGGGAGGCACGGGAAGGGAAGAGAAGGAATGGGATGGGATGGGAGTGTGCCGACGTGCCCCAGCCCCGCGGCTGCCCGCCCTGCCTGCGCAGGCAGATGGCTTTTGCAGGGCGCTCCGGATGTTGGAGCCAGGCTATTTTGGACCACGTGGGCGTCTGAATTCCAGGCGAATCCCCGGCTCAAAAAAAAAAAAAAAAAAAAAATTCCCAACCCCCCCGCAAAAAAAGGTCGAGGAANCAACGCCTGCCAGGGTCCCCGGAGGTGGAAACGCTGCAGCTCGAGTGTCCTCGTGGTTCTCCTGCTGCTTGGCACGTAGGCGGGACTCTGGCTACAGCCCACACAGACCCCCTGTGCCCGCTCTCCCTCCTCCTGGCAAAGGCTGGGACACCCGGATGGCCGTGGTGTCCCTTGGCACGATGTGAGCAGCTCCTCAGCCCCTAGAAGGGCCAGTTTGGGTGGGGGTCTGGCTGTGCTTCCTTCCTGCAGGCTGGGGCATGCTTGCCAGTCCCCGGGGCTCTCCACACCACGCTCCCCCCTTGCTCCGCTGTGCCTGGGTGGGAGAGGGCAGAGCGAAACCTCCTCCCTGCCCTTCTCCCAACCGCCGGCGCGGCGTCTGTTTGCTTTGAGGCCCGGGTCCCTCCTGCCAGGACATTCCCGGGCAGCGGCCGCCTCCGTTTGCACAGCAGCCAGGGGGACATCCCGGACCCCCCCGGCCACAAAGGCCGGTGCCTCACGCCTGCCCCGCACCCGTGTCCCCCTCCTCGAGCACCCCAGGAACCCACGCTGGGCTCCCACGAGGGACAGGAACCATCCAGGGCCCCCGTGGGCAGCGGGGGCTCGTGTCGCCCGCCCCCCCCCCGC
>VZTF01001214.1:1087-170671 GCA_013397755.1 Cnemophilus loriae
TGTAGCTTTTTTTACATGCTTTTACCCCTTTCTCTCGGGAGAGAATCGGTGTCTGAAAGGTTAATCTTGTCCCGGGCCGGTGGATGGTCATGGGATCTCGGTCCAGGCAGCAGCCAGAGCCAGAGGAGGGAAAGGAGGAGGAGGAGGAGGGTGAGGGAGTGGGTCGCACTCCAGCCGTGCCGGTAGCATAGAGATTTTAGGAGTGGGGGGAACCGCGGAGGCCTCCCCGCCTCGGCCAGGCCGAGCGAGGGGGGCTGCTGGAGGCAGCCAGAGGTGGGGGCCCGGCCCGGCCCAAGCCTGGAGCGGCAGGGGGCCGGGGCGGACCCNATGCCCGGAGCGGCAGGGGACTGGGCCGAGCCCACCAGCCCGAGGCCGGGCGGGGCTCGGCCCGGTGGATGGTAAAAGGGAGCCTGGCCCTGGCCCTTGGGGGGAGCAGGAGCGGGGGGCAGGGGGGGGTCAGCCAGGCCTGGCCCAGAGGCCTGGCTTGCCTTGGACCTCCTTTCTCATTTTGTTGCCTGTTGAAATGCCGGAAGCTAAAGAGGAAGTTTCAGGCTGTCAAATTTTTCCCATAGTGTCCTCAAGGAGTTGCTGGCCCATGCAGGACGTGCAAGATGATGTCAGCATGTAAACACTCGTGTCCTGCAGCTGGCATTGGGAGCTTCTCATTTGTTCCAGCAGCTACCAGCTTGCTGCCACTTTCCTGGTCTCTGCCACTAGTACAGGCCTTCTGAATGTCGGATGAATCTGTTATTTCTTCGTTTTCTTCTGTTTGGCCCCCTTCCACTGATTCTTTTGGCATTTCCAATTTTCTGCTCTCAGTATTGTGATTAATGGATGAATTTAGCCTGCGTGAGTTCCATCTCCATCTTCTCAGGCTCCTATAACAGTCTTCTCTGACGTTTTCACTGACCAGCACGTAGATGATTGGATCGGCAACACTGTTTGCAGTGCCAAAACACAGAAACACTGTAAAAACTGTATATATCTTCTCTTCAAATGGACATGGGCAGTCCTGATGAAACATAAAGTATATGGCTCTTATTATGAGCACTATATGGTATGGAGCAAAGCAGATCAAGAAAATAACAATAATGGCAATAGCCACATACTTCACTTTGGCTTTCTGGGGACAAGTCAAGCTGCTGCTTCTTTTTGTAATTTGGAAAATTTTGTAGTTTGTAAAAATGAGGATTGTGAAGGGTACAGCAAATCCAAATAGGAATCTAGCAAAGCTGAGAGAAGCCAATAATATGTTAAGGGGCACCGTCTCAAAGCAGGTTGTCACATTTGTACAGTTTTGCTTATTTTCCATGTAAAATACTGGAGTGTGGATTACTGCAACCACAGCAAAGAGAGAAAAGACTATTGCGATGGCGTATTTCTGTCCTCTTCTCCCCTTTGATTCCAGAGAATACACCACTGCCACGTAACGATCCACAGAGATGCAGCACAGAAGCAGAATGCTGATGTAGATATTGCAGAAAAAGATGAATCCTATTATTCTGCAAGCAGTGTCACCCATGGTCCACTCATGCCCATTTTGCACGTAGATAATCCAGAAGGGCAAGGTACTTAAATACATCAGGTCACACAATGATAAACTGAAAATGTAGATGGCAACTACTATATTCCTTTGGATTTGTACAATCGTAAGCAGAGAAGTTAAACAATTTGCAGGAAGGCCTATAGCAAAAACGATGCTGTAAACAGCAACCAGAAGTGTCTGACTGCCTTTGTAGGGAAATCCTGGGCAAGTGGAGTTCCAATTTTTGTCTAGACAACCTTCCATTATTTTTCCAGCTGGTGTTTCCTGAGAATCAGAAGACAAGGTGGAAAGTTAGTACTGCATCACTTAAAAATGTGTCAGTAAAGGTTATGGTCCCATAGGTGCCAACTTGACATGTCAGTGGAGCAAATGGGATGGGAGATGTTTGAAAGGTGCCTCCTCAGACAGGAACTGAGAAAGAAAGGGTCACATCCTTCCACCTCTGAGAGTTGGATTGGGTTCTGGTGGGTATGTGGAAGCTCTCTCAAGGGGGATCTGAAGTTTTGTCCCTGGACATAAAATCATCCATCTCTTTTCTGTCAGTTCCCAATCTAAAATCATACTGTAAATGCTAAAACCCCCATCATTCCTCATACCATGTATCATCTGCACCCAAAATCTCACATGGGGATCAGCCTACAAAAGTAAGGTAGATGAATATGCAGTTGTAGAGCAGCTTAGACATTTTGGAAAAAAAAAGCTGGATTCAGTATTGTCCCATCTTAAGAATGACTGGAGAAGAGAATCCTCACTATTGTGTGGAGAAGATGGCACAGTACTCAGACCAGTGCCAGGACCTGAGGGAATGGCCTGAAGTGGTGTCAGGGGAAGTTTAGGTTGAATGTTAGAAAAAAGTTCTTAACCCAGAGGGTGGTTGAGCTGGTGTTAACTTACAAAAGTGGTGGTTGCAATGAGGGCTGATGGTGATGAGTTTTTTGCTGCCTCTGAGCACCTCTTGCCTTTGGTGGAGGAGGAGGGGTCTTTTCTGGGCCACCTACCAAACTGCTGTGTAGAGGAGATAAAAAGGGTGCTTGATTTCAGGGTCAGCAGTGGTTTTCTGCCCAGACCTCATCTGTGAACTGACATACAGAGCTTGTCCTTGACTCAAACACGCCTGCCTGTGCGAGAGCTGCTGTACACCCGCACACCACAGAGGGTCTTGGAGACCTCCCCTTCTATGGTAAAGCACAACATACAGCTGAATTACAGCTGAATTACAGCTGAATTACAGGTGAATACAGCTCATAGTCAGGCGGATGATGACAGCCAGGGCAGGGACATGGCACAAGTCACACACCACCTCAGTTACTCATCAGCTTGTCTACCCCACACACCTCAATAAAAACACCTTCAGGAGTGGTTGAGGGTCTCCTCTTCCCTCCCCCTGGCTTTGCACACTTCTCTTGATCCTGTGCTTGTCTGAATATTCTCCTTTCTGTATGGCTTCCCCCAGAGTAGTCAGTGATGGTGAAGGGCAGGAAGTGGTAGAAGAGGTCTGTGCACACATGGCTCCCAATGTTTGTCTTGCCTCCTCCCCTCCCACTTTTGCTCCAACCCCCCCTTCCCATGCTCAGCACTCAGAAGGGAGCCTCAGGAAGGAGATACCTCTGGTTTTCTAAGCTACCTGCCTGGAGCAGGCATTTTTCCTTGGTGTTTGGCATATGGACTAAGCCACAGGGCTGGGGCTGAGCTGAAGAGACCTTCACCCTTAAATGGCTGTCAGCTGCCAAGCGTGACGCCTCAGCTGACAAAGTGCAGCCATAGGCGTGGATTTACACTCCACAAAAAAAGCAAGTGCTGAAGGACTGTCCTGAAGCTTTGGCCTGTCAGCTTGGGAGCTTGTATCCTTCCCAGCAGGAATTCTCTAAATCCCAGCCCAATATAAGGAAGGAGGAGAGGAGGCCACCAATTTGCTCCACTCCTCACCTTCTCCAGGCTCTCAGCCCTGTCCAGGGAGGAGTTTTCTTCCACTGGCCGCTGCATCCACCCCTAGTTCGGAGCTTCACTTGCCTGCACTCGGTTCTCCAGGCCTGCAGAGGGGTTTCCTCTCAAACTGAAGATCACAAAGCAGCACTCAGCAGACAATTTATGAAATTTCTCCTAGTGACATTTTCACTTGTGCTGACACACCCTTAAGGGGAAGGAAGTAGCACCACAATCCACCATGTGACTCAAGTCAACTTCTCTGTGCCTCTACACCTCTCAATTGAAAGCATGTTTACATCATCTTCTCAGACTTTCAGAGTTTAATAGTTTGATGCTTGGCTCAGCCCAGAAGATTCCCAGTTCTGTCTTCCTCTGGGATGTCAAGGCTAACCTGCAGCTCAAATATTAATTCAAATGAAAAACAGTAATAATTACACAGCTGAAGAAAAAATACACCATTTTCTGTTAATATTTGTGATGATCAGTTTTGGTTTGAACACCAGAACTCAAGAGATTTATCACACCCAGCAATTTTCAAGCATTTATAAAGGGTCAAGTGTAGCGGTGATGACAAAGATGAGCAATATCCAAGAACGCATTTGTGAAATACAAACTGTTCCAGTGAGTTATCTTTGCTGCCCTGTATCTTTCAGTTGAGCAAAGCCTCTCCAAAGTAGCTGTTTTCACCTTTCTGTGGCCTATCCTGATCTGCTAGGTCTCACCAAACATAACTAGGTGTTACAGCAGGTTGTGTTTTGCATCAACAGTTCAATGTATTTTTGTCAGCATTCTGAGGCTTCTTGCTCTGTGAGAGTCATTGCGCAACAAAACCCGCAGTTATCATATGCATGTTTCTCATCTTCAAGATGAGCAACACATCTCACCTTCTAGTACAGAGATACCACCTCTGGCTCAGGAAGCACCTGAGCACAAATCACTGGAAGATGGGGTAATCTGCTAAGATTTGCTGCATACCTGCTCTATATTTACACTCTTCCATTTCTAATGTTCTTGTGTTGTGTCCACACTGTTAGACAAATAGATAATTGTGTTTCTTACTCCTAAAATGCACTGGCTCTTGCTGCTCATTTGGGCCTGTTGCATTAATTGTGTCTCAAGAAAAGTCTTTTCAGTAAAACTGAAGTGTAAAAAAAGGGAAGTGAAAACAAGCAGGAAAGCAAAAAGCCTTACTTTGCCTGGTTTTTTTTGGTTATTTCTGTATGAACTGCTCATATGAAACTGTTTAAATTTCCAAAGGAGAAGCTGGAGTGATAAAAATAACCGCTATTAGAAAAAGTAAAAAAAGAAAATTACAGATGTGGTTACAAGGAGGAGAAGGATAAGTCAAAAAAAAGCACAATAGTTGGACAGAGACTGGTTGAAAGTCTTTGGATTAACTCACCTGAGATACACAAGGATAGAAGAAAAAAAAAGGACGAAGTGAAATCCAAAACATAAGTACAATTACATGAGCAAAGCACATTAATTCATGTATTTTTTATTTTCTAATATTTTTCTGATCATCCATCTCTGCCAGGGATTATTGTTAGAGCCAAAAGTTTTGAGGTACATGTTATGTGCATATTAAGAACAATTTAAAATAACTTCGATGATGGTTAAAATTAGAACAAACTTTCCCTTCACATTTTTCTTCCTGTCCCCATTATCTGTAGAGGAAAACAACCTCCGTGTCTTAAAGCATAAATCAGCCTTCAGTGAGAGAGGATATGAGTTCCTCCTGAGGGATTTTGTGTGCTTTCCTTAGTAGAATGTGATGCTGGAACTATTTGACACGAGGGTGCCAGCAGGATGTCAGTTGGACACTCAAATCTAATATTGAAACACATCAGTTCCCAGATGTGACACTTGTGCCGCCTACGATGCTCGTCACCAGCAATGTCACTCCTCCAACATCTGAACCTGGGCTTTTCCTTCTCACGCAGAATTTACACTACCTGCCTGTAAATTATCAGCTAATAAACTTCTGTGTCTCTTAACTTGAAAGTAAGAAATTGCTGTGGATTATTTGCTCTGCTGTTTTTGAAAGAAGGAAAAATGTTTATGGTGTCTTTGAATAGAAATAGATCATGGCCCGTTTGCCCAGCAAGTCAGCGAACTGCTTGATTTTTTTTCCCATTATTAATAAACAAATTAGTAGAGGAAGTCACTCCTATAAGCAAACCTCAGCATAAAAAGGAGAAACAGCCTTGGCTCCACTTGGTTACCCATCAGATTGATCATTTTTACTGACACACACAACATTTTGACACACAGGATTTGAAGCTATACAATTTGAAGTTTGAACATAAACCCATGTATTTTCACGCAACATTATTTCAAATTTGAATATAACATATGAATATATAATCTTGACACTATATAGTTTCAAAACTCTGTTCAGAAAAAAAAGTGTTTAAAATCTATCCTGGGAATCCAGCCTGAGCACAACTCTATCCTAAAATAGCTTTCTTCCACTGGTGAAGCAGGTAACCCCTCTCCTGCCTAGTGCTGGTTAAAACAAGTTATGGGGCATTTGTAGGCTGAAAGCAGCAAGACCTTGGGATTAGTTATACAGCCTTAATATTTAATTCTATACTGCAGATATAAGATATGCAGATATAAGCAGTCTTATAAAGATATTAAAATAAAGAAGGTATTTGGTAGAAGAGAGAAGGTGTTAATCAATTTCCTTTCAAGAGGGGAGGAGCTCAACAATATTCTCTGGTGAGGGAAAGACTCTTGATTTACCTCATGATAACACCTCATAGATGTGAACTCTCAATGACTGTAGATTTTTAAATACCTAAGTGCAGGTTTTTACATAAATCCCCGCATCCACTTCCCCCTTTCCATAGTCTAGAAATCCCACGGATAGTACTATATGTGCTGGTTTACTAAAATGAGCAGCTGTGGTATTACTAAGGGGAACTGTCATAATTCAGGTTTGACAAAGGCCCAGTTTAAAAAAGTGATCCTTCCCTAACCTGGGTGTCCTAGTGCCATGTTACACTACCCGAAGAGGGACTGCACAGGAGAGAAGAATGTCTGGTGGGTGGAAGAGAAATATGTTGACAAAAGAGGCTGATACTGGGTTTAAGACCACATTATTCGACAGATATAAAAGCGGGTAAAACTGCTGAAATGTCATTCATTGTAGGCAGGGGAAGTTCACAGGTGAAAAATAGACCCCAATATCCACCCGTACCAAGATACTTTTTTCTCCAGTCTCATGATTCAAAGGGTGTGAGTCATGATTTTGGGACTTCGGACCTAGCAAAGTTTCTCAGTCCTCCCTGAGAGCATCAGAGTGCAGCTGTTGCAGGACAGATTTACTCCCTGGTACCAGCTTGTGTGGAAAAGATCCCAGAGCCAGAGGAAGGGCTTCATGGAGGACAGGCATCAGGAAGCCCAGAAAAGCTATATAGATCTGAAGCTAAGCTATAAAGCCAGTCAAGTCAAAAGGCTGAGGAAAGTGTAGGTGTTGGAGCAGTGGCAGTGAAAGTGAGCGGCTGAGAGCGGCTCTTCTTCACACCTGAAACCAGGCACTCGAGCTCAATGACTCCCTAAAGCTATTGCAGCTTAATTGGTGGCCTTGGCAGTGGGGAATTAATTATATGTGGCTTCTGTTAAACAAGTGGCTCATTTGGAAACCCAGCTGACCAAGCTTTCTTACTGGCTTGTGCTGGAACTACAGAGTTTTAGAAGAAGAGGATGAGGGCGGTGATTCCCATTCCTCTCTCCTGCCTCAGGGTGCTCATGGATGCTCAAGCACAGCCAAGTGCCAGTAGATTTGGCACTAATTGCTTACAAGTGGATGGATACTGCTCTGGACTCCTGAAAGAGCAGGCTGGGATATTGGGGAACAGGCTGTTTTAACAGGGTGAGGAGGTGTGGCTATGCTGGCACACTGTTAGAGGTGAATGTGTCTAAATGCCAGATTTAAGGAAAATCTGACTTCAAGCAGCTGAACAAAGAAGCACCAAGACCTATGTCCAAACCCACCAGTGTACCCCTTAAAAGGGATGCTCTCTTATCCTTTAGATTTTAGGATTTCCGCAGCAGCTTCTTATGGATATATTCCTCCTTATTCTTGGCCTCCAGGCGTTCAAACAGGAGACTCCTGCCAAACCTTTCACACTTGCAGTTAGAAACACCACAGAAAGGCCCATACCAGAGTCATGTTCACCCCAAACTACCATGACTCAAAGTCATCTCTGGGGTAGGAGCTGTTCAGCTGGAGTTGCTGGAGATTTCCAGATTGAGTTCATACATCTCGCCCTTCAGTGACTGCCAGCATGTGGCCATGTGTGACACGTGGCCCAATGCAAGGCATTAAGAAAAGTCTTCAACTCCTGAGCAAGCAGAGGACAACCACAGCCACCCTGTGGCCAAGAGAAATTATGCTAGGGGGAGCATCATTTGCAGACCTGTAAAGGTGAGATCTCATCGCCTCCAGGGCAGGCAGGATGGCCAGCCTGGGAGCAGCATGGCCAGGCCTATGGCTTGTGGCATCCCTTAGCTGACACCTCTGTGCTCCTGTGGGGCCTCTGTTGCTGCCACACAAGAACAAGGCAGTGTTGTAGCAGAGCTGATGTGAGTTTTAGTGACCATTCAGTTACCCTACCTTGTGGTAAGTGGCTTTGCTTATTTAAAGTTGGCTGCGGATGGTGGCTGGCCAGTGGCTCTGTTTGTTTCCCATGTCTTGGTTTGTTTTTGTTAATGGTCAAGGGTTGTGTGTGACCACAGTGTGGTCCTGTGTGCTGTTGGCCTGTCACTGCTGAGCCTTGCCCAGACTCTGTCCTTCATCGCTGACCTGGTCACTTCCTGCAGCCTGTCATCACATGGGTCTGTCTTTCCCTGTATGTGGTCTCTATACTGCCACAGTTCATTCCTGCCTTTCACCATCCTGCTGCTGCCTTTCCTCCCTCTGTCCCAAGGCAGTAGTTTTCAAACCACTGCTGTCCTGGGAGATTCACAAATGGGAAATCATACCTCTTCTGGTGCTCAAGCTCCTGGAAATCAGAGGATGCTGGATCAGAGGCAAGCGTCCAGTGCCACCAGGCAGTGACACTTGCAGAGAATAGTTATTCATAACCAAACACATTTGATCACACTCCCAAATTCACAAGTTTCCCCTCTTCCTGCACTGACACCTTCACTGCAATCCTTACAGGGATCGCAGGTTCTTTCTGCATCCCCAAAATGTGTCTGTCTCTTTCATCCCTCTGAAATCCCCCAGTGAGAGCATGGCTTAACTGTGCTGCAAAGAGTGAGCACAGATAGGACGGCTTCTCTTTGCCAGGAGTAGGAAAATGCAAAGATAGTGTTGAGCTTTGACCTTGTGACAGCAGATTAACTCTCCTCTATGGAGGTCTTGGCACTGCCCTTGTGGGTCTGTATGGAAACTGCTGTGATGTGGGAGCTGCACTGCTGTGGTGGACTCATCAGTACTAAAGATGTTGCTGGGGATAAACAGAGCAAAGAGTTGCCCAAAATAATTTCATGATCTGTAAGACTTGGGCTCACTGACATAATGGCTGTTACTGACGAGTTTAGCTAGTTTCATCTCAGAAGTGTTTTATGTTTGTTTAAAGCGGATGTCTCTCAGCAATTAGGATTTGTAAAGCCTTGTGAAACCACAGTGCCTTCTTTACTTGAAACAATCCTATTTTTAACAGAGTGCCTACAAATGGTATTTAACAGTGCTCTGAACTTAGACACAAATATTTCCTCCTTCTCCATTTACCATGAAACACATTTTCTTTGTTCCTTTTTGTCCTGCGATTTGCTCTGAACTAACTGGAGAACCTCCATTTTCCTTGTTGACATCTGGGTCACCTCCTGTAGATACCTACTCCCATACCAGCAGCAGGGCTTTCCCCTTAAGACTTTAGAGATACCAACAAAAACTGTGACACTCAAAGATTCCTCTTTCCATGTACACACACCTCTGACGTCTCTGTGAGCCCACTCACTTCTGCTGAATCTGTGGTGTTTTGTCTGAATCCTCATCTCTGATCTCTTCTGGCTCTTTATATGTCTACCACAATGACATCTCAAGACTATCTCATTCTTTGTCGGCACACTTAGGGTCTACCCTGGAAGTTATTAATATAAAAATCCCAGTTAGTAGATATTTCCCAAAGCGTCTTGACACTTGACAGCAAAATTATTTGTGTGATCACGGTGAGGCTGTAAGATCAGTGTCTCCCAACAGGCTTAGGAAATGCTGAACCTGAAAGAGCTGTCTGCACTTTCAGGCAGAAATCTGTACAGAGAGGATGTCCAATTCAAACTCTGAGATTTCTTTAAATATAGTGTCCTGTGTACAGAACTTTGGAAAACGTCTCCAAAGAAAATCAGTCTTGCCCATTACTCACGAACAAGCAGAATAAGTATTTTTGTTGGTTTTTTTTTTTGTTTGTTTTGTTTCCCCCCCCTACACCCTTCTTCCCCACAATGAAGTTACTGGAAGTTATAGAGCTGCTGGTTTAGAGGCAGCAGCAGATCTAAATGAGATTATGAGAAGGACAGGTTTAAAAGAAACCCAGATGCTCTTTGGTTGTTAGCAAAGTAGTCAACTCCAAAAATATTTGACAAAAAAAAAAAAAAGTTAATTCTAACTACAGTTAGTCTCCACATTCCTGAGTGCCAGAGATCATCAGAGCTGTGTGAATAAAAGATGGAGAAAAAGAAGGAATGTACTGTATCCAATTAGTCACTATAGACCAGCAGGTAAACTTGACAATTAAATGCCTGCCTTGCTTTTCCAGCAGAGTAAGGATGAGAGGAAAGGCTGGATGTGAATTCTCCTGAAAAGAAACCCAGCATTCATATTTCTATTATAATTCTGTATTCATGCTTCATGCACTGCAGTAATAGCTAAAACTAACCTCACAGCAACCTCTATTCTGCCACAATCCTTCAATCCTAATAATTATCTATCCCTGACTGGAACTAAAGTTGATTTCTAAGAGAAATATGTTTTTTATAGGAAAGGGAATTCATAAGGAAGACAGGTAGGAAGGACTGCATCAATTGCAATTAATTAATACAGACCTAGCAACTATATCAATCACAAGGAGACTTAGACTATGGTGAAGCACCAACCCGGTCTGCATTTTTTGAGCACAAACACACGGCATGGAGAAACAGTGACCAAAACAGAACAAAGGAAAATGCTGCAAAATAGAAGCAATGCCTTCACTCAGAGATGGAACACTTACCAATTTTTTTTTTCTTCTTTTTACCCTGGTTTTCGCAGCAGAGATTATGGAGCACTCCAGTTCGTGCCGTGCTCAGAGGCTGCTCTGACAGAACTGCAGGAAGTAGCTGACTATACCACGTGCAGTTCTAAGTGCTGTGAACTGAAAGAAGTTCTGCAGGCACATCGGTCTCCCCAGTTGTGTCACCTTTAGTTGGGTGTGCACAGAAAGCAGAGGCTGCCTAGTGTCAGCAGAGCACCTAGGAAGAGAAGCAGCCTTAAAAAATAAAGTATTTGCTGTCAAATTCTGTCACTTGTGCAGGGGTGGGAGGTTGCTTTTGTGGCTGCCAGACTCTTGTTTGGGCTCCTGTTCTGGGTGTGCACCTAAATCACTGTGCAAACGCGCCCCAGAGGGACCGATGAACTGCCCCAAGCCCTGTGGCTCCTCAGGGGCAGGGCACCTGCAGGAGGTGCTGATTTCTACAGGGGAGGTAATTCCCACTCTGGGTGCGACACATGAACTCACCTGGAGATGTGTGAATTGGCTGGGTGTTGAAAAATGGGAAATGGTATTAGAGCCCAGTAAAGGGAATGGTGATAGGAAGGAGAGCCTATTCTGATGCCAGCTGGGATAGAAAAGGCCGACAATGCTAAAGAAGATTAGGTGGTGGTTTGAGCACCTTCTAGAAGAAGAAGAATTCAGTTGCAGGAGTTCCTTAACAGCAAAGAGCATATGATCTTTACTAAGTGCCCTAGTTCAGGCTTTATGTGAAGGAGGAAGAAGATCCCAGTGTTACACTGCCAGACTAGACCTTGTTTGTGAGACCTGTTCCATGTGTTTTTGCAGATGCTGTGTGTCACTCAGTCAAAGTCAGTTATGACCAGATTTATTAAGTTTTCAGGCAGCTTCTCTATCAACTCCTGCCAGTTCCACTTGCAGTGAGGTGATTACAGGACCCCACGAGGGTCTGTCAGTGCTTATAGGCTGCTGAGGGCAAGCAGAGAACTGAATTTACTTTTGGTATTTGTATTGAAAGTGAAACATTTCTTCCGAAAATTAAAGAAATGTTTGGTATGTACTTTCATTCTCGTGTGAAAATGTTGCTTTGGTTCTGTTCTGGAGAAAGTTTCTGGGAACTGGTCTTTCTGTTAAGAGCAATTTATTTTCAATAACCAGAAGGAATTGGGAAAAAAGAGACTGAAGCTGGTTTCCGTCTGTGGAGGAGAATAGATAGAATTTCTGGCTGTACCAGCTCAGCCTGATTGGACATAGTGCTGAAACCAGTTTGTGCATTGCCTCAAACACAGGATTTCATCTTGGTCCTTCTCTGTATAGAAATCAAACCCAAAGGAAAACACAATGGAGGACTAATGTTTCTGAGATGACTACAACTGATTTGTCTCTGTGTTTGTTTTTCGTTCAGACATGTGGGATAGAAAAGAGGAGGGTGCTCTCAGACCTGAAGAACTGGAGTTTTCACGGAGACCAGTGGGCTCCTCTGTGGTATTTGTTATGTACCAGCTCACAGTTTCCATTTGGCTGCAGTCAGCTGTGGGGTCAAATACCTGCCTGATTGTTCTCTCCCTGATGTTGGGTTTAGGATAGTCAGAGACACATTTGCATTTTCCAGCTAGATTTTATGATGAAACTTTGAAAATTGCATGGCCCTCCATAGAGAAATGAAAGATGACATCTCTATGCCCTTGAAGTCAGACTTGAAAAATATTACTATTTATCTTCTTCTGCCTTTTCTTGGTAGTACGGCCCCAGTCGACATCACCGACAACCATTCCCCTGCAAGATGAAGACTGGTCCAAGATTTCATGTTAGAAGATGCTTTCAAAAACTTTTGACAAGATCTTCTGTGACTGGACATGAACACCAAGCTAGGCCTTCTGTGGGTGGCAAAACCAAACCAAACATTTCAAGTAAGTTTACTCTGTTTTTGGTAGAGATAATACAAGCAGTACAGCAATATAAATTTTGGCCTGAGCTGTATTGTACTGGTGTCTTAGCTAGGCAGTAAAAAAAGATCAGCTGAAGAACCATTTAAAGCAGGACGCAGAAATTCTCTGGCCTCTGTCTAGATCCAGTTGAAGTAAATGGAAATGTTTCTTTTAGCCTCAATGAGTTTCAATTGGGCATTTTGAGAATATTTGTACCATTTAATTTCTGGGTACTATTTAGCAAGTTGCCTTTAAGGTAGCATGTTCAAGCAAGTTAAGCAGCATGAGAGATGTCTTCTATGCACTCTTCATCATTTTCTTATGGGGGTACAGTGACTGTCCAAAGAATAAGACAGAAAAAGGTCCAGCCTTGTTCTAACCAAGTTCTGCATAACATAGATTTTTCTGGATTTTCACAGCACTATGATAGAGAAATTGCTTGTGCACCACTGATCAGTGAACAGAAATAACTGTGGAAGACTGATGGGATCCATCACCTATCAGTGTTTGAAAGACTTTGAGACTTAAGTTTTTCATTCCCTTTTTCTTTCATTTAGAAACTATCATGAAAGAAGCTGGTAGGATATTTCTCTGTTCCACTGTGTATGAAAATGCTCTGTGTTAATGTTATCTTCCCCTGGTCATGACCAACAAGAACCTATAAAGGGAGGAAATGTCAGATCATCTGCCTCTCCTTCCTCCACCTGCAAGTGAATACAGTGTCATGGTCGTATAATGCAAAAGATTACTCAGGAAGACAATTTTGCACAGTTGTGCATCCTCTTTGTAGGTAACTGAGGTTCATTTTTCTTGGAAAATGATAAAATACGGCTTTAAATTTGCAGCATGGGAAGTGAGGAAATGAAAACAGTGTCTTGAAATACAGGTCTTGGTAGGAAACAGCCAAATGTTTGTCTCTTCTCCTGTTACCAGTCAGTGCACTGAATGGGGACAGAGCTGCAGACCTGTCTGGGGAGTGCAGCATGTACAGGATGGCAAAAAGGACTTTCTTAATCATAATCAAGGCAGGAGAGTGCCCAAGAGTCTCTCTAGGACAGCAGTGGCCGTGGGGTAAGAAGCACCGAGGACTGAATTCTGCTCTGTGCTCCTGTGGCCAAAGCACTGAATGAATGCCTCTGCACTGGTATCATACACAGCTGTCCCTAGCAAAGAATCTCAATAGCTTGTGGTTCCAGCTTGGGTTCTCTGTGACAGTGGCTGTGATGCTGTTCGTCTGGCACAGGGACAAAAGCTGGCCATGGTGCTTTTTTTCAGTCTATATCAGGATCAATCACAGGCTGGATCTCTCAAGCCAGATTGTTTTAAACTCTGCTAAAACCGAAGCTCAGCTTCCTCCCAGCCACTTCCTATCTGCAGAGTCTTTCCCTTACACATGAGGTGCATACACATGCCACCCTGGCAGCCAGGCCAGCTGAGTGGCAAAACCATTGAGCTGAGCCCAGCACAGAGCTCACACGGATTTCTGGCTGACCATGCACACCCAATCCATAGTGTGCAGTCTGCAGGGAATGCAGAAGCCTTCCAGTCCTGCTGCTGGAAATGAAAAACATGGGGCTGTCAGTTGCTAAGATATTTGATTCACTGGCTTTTCTACATGTGATGGCCAGGAGGACACAGTCAGATTCCTGCTGCTTAGTCAGGCTGCATAAATGCTTGCATCTCACATCTGTATTGGAAAGCCCTCCTGCTTTAAGTTTGCCTGTTTTTGTGAGTGGTGTGTAGAAATTTGGCTGTTCTCCTTTTTCACTGGTGCAGTGATGTACTGTGTGCCTCAGGGGTGGAAATCCACTAAGCTGAATGTGACTGATCATGCCCTCATCAAGGAAAGGTCTCTCACTCTGAAGAGAAAAGCTCTACCTTGTTTGACAGTCCTACCCCATCATGCTCTGGGATTAATATGGTCTCTGTCAGGAGCTCGCTGGCAGAGCAAAACTGGTTGTCACACAGAGCTTCTGAGAGACTTTTGACACCACTGACTTCTCTGGGGCAACAACAGCTTTGTCTTCTGTGTGGTAAGAGTGGAGAGGTGCCAGTCTGTACTTTGGGGTCCTTGGGACAAGGTGGGGTTACGTCTGACAGCTTCCTTGGGACATCCTGCTGCCAGTGGCGTGGCTGAAGCTGAGACAGTGAGTGTGCTGCTGCAGCTCAGGGAATTTGGCTCTACACTTTGAACTCAGTCTCTGAACGTGTGTGTCCCCAGGTATCCCAGCCCATCCGCTTTGTCCTTTCATTCAGCTCCAGCTGTCAGAGTAAAAGGAAATTGAAAAAGTAATGAGTTGGCAGGCATCCACCACAACCTGCCACGCTGCACTGCTGGCTCAACTCTGCCCCTTAAACCGCACGTGCAGCCTTGTGACGGATATGTCTGGCTTTCTTTCTTATGAAAACCCCTCCTTATACTAGGAAACTCTAACACCCACAGGGGTAGAAAGGTTACAGTTGTTAGTGCATGGGAAGGAAAAGTGTGCGGTTCAAAAAATACTCATTGAGAATTTTTTTTACAAACTCAAAGCAGCACCAGTGCTGGGCCAAGACCTGAGATTGGTTTAGCCCTCACAGATCAGAGAGGAGTTCAAGCTGGTTTTGCATCTTGTGCAAACAGCTAATATGGCTACCCAGAGCTCTGTGCTACTGCAGGGCTCCTATATTTTTGGATATTAAATCTCGGATTAATACAAAAACTGTGTCAACCATGGAAACAAAGTCATAAAATTCATCCTCCCATTCAGAATCCCGAGGGAGTGGAGTGGCTGAAGGACAAGGAATTGACATACACAGAAGTGCCTTGGACAAACCTGGAGTTCAGCTACACCAAATCCCACTCAAATGTTCTGCCGTAAGTCCAAATATTTTTTTTTGCTACTGTTATGTTCCCTGTAGCCTCTATCGGTTTGCTCTCTAGCCAGGCTGGACCCAGCTGATGCAGCAGTGATTCAAAAGGATTTGGTGTTTACATTGCATCAGCTCCTCCTGCTGTGGTCAGGGACACTCGCTGCCAGCTCTCCATGGCAAAGATCCCAGCAGTCCACCTCGTAGAGCTGCACCAAGCCCCCGGAGGTGGGTGGCTTTAGGAAGCTGATAACCTGCTAGGGGAGGATGTCACAGAGCTGGCAGGTGCCCGTGGGTGACTCTGGCACGTCTGTGCTGGGCTCAGTGCTGAGGGGCACCTTAGAGAAAAGCCGCAGACAGGAAAGCAGGAAATGTTTTGCAGAACAGAGATAACATAGAGAATAATGCTCTGTAAATGGTTCGATTTACTGATTTACACATACAGGGGCTGCCATGTAAGCACACAGGAAAAGGAAATGGAACAAAGGAGGGGGAGGAAAAAGGCAAGAGGACAACAAAACAGGCTGCCAGGTTTCACTGGGAACAGGACTTCGTGTCCTGGGTTTTCTCCTGAGCATGGTGTGTTGTGGAGGTCTGCAGTCACACATGGGCACTCAGAACTGTGAGCCCTTTGGTTCAAAAGGATGTCTCTCTTTATCAAAATGGGCAACTTGCATCATCTTGGGGTCCTTCTGCACTGAGAATGCCCTGGTATATACAGCTGGAATCACCCTCTGCATGCCAGACCTTATCTAGAGCAAACCAGTCCCTGAGCCACTGATCTGAACTTCAGCCGTGGGATGGAGGAGTCACAGAGTTGTGAGCCCTGTGCTCTGTTGCTCAGATTTTCTCAAAAAAAGAAGACTTCAGAGGTCTCTGTGACTTCCCATAGAGTGAACTCTCCCTTGACGTGAGCCTGAGCAAGCAGTGGGATGCACACCTCCTGCCAGCAGCAGGTCTCTGTGCAGAACCTCTGTGCACAACTGATTTTTGTGAGCTTTTGCCAGACTTTTTGTGGTCTACCTGACTGCACCTCGGTGGGGGAGCTCACAGAGCTGGGCAGGCTCTACTTTACAATTACGTGTTTCTTCATTTGATCCACTTCCTTTGTGTCACTGACCTCCAGAGGGGAAACTGAGGCTTATATGTAGGTGGTGAGCTGGGTGATGATTCCACTCTGCAGTGGCCAGGCCAGGGAACCATCTCCTGCAGTTGGATGGTTACGTGTGATGTCTTTTTTGAGGCATCTCCTCTGAGTCTTGAGGGGTGCTGGTGGGTGTGAAAGACCCCTTCCAGTCTCTGCTGGAATCATAGAATAGAATTATTTAAGTTGGAAAAGACCTCTAAGATCATCCAGTCCAACTGTTAATTCAGCAGTGCCAAGTTCACCACCAAACCATGTTCCAAAACTACACATTTTTGAACACTTCACTGAAAGTGTTCAAAAAATGTATTGTTATAAGCAACTTAATGTTTTGAAGAAAGGAAAATGCCTGATGAAGGTATGACATTCAGCCTTCAGTTAAAGTGAAAAATGGAGTGGGGCACATATTTTGAGATATTTCCTTCACTTTTTCTCAGATAAATTCCCCGATACAGTCTGAAAAATAAAGTATGTTCTTCCTTGAGATTTCTAGTTATGTATACACCCCAAGGAGAAAAAATCCAAGCTTTCCCCCCTCCTTTCCCACCAGTTTTTCAGATCCTCTTACTCCATCATAAAGATGGAACAGACAACAGAAAAATCTACTGGAAATCACCCTTGAAAACACTGACTTTTAAACTCTGGCAAAGTTTTTTTCAGTATAAATATATCTTCCTATAAATCAGTCTTTCTATAGACACCTGGGATTTTGTTCTGTGTTCAGCAGTTTGCTTTCACTTAAACAATGAATGTACAGCCTTGTTTTCCAAGCACGATTTCCATGCCCTCCTTGGTGCTGGGAATGTACTTTTTGAAGATTCATCTGTGAAGCAACCATGTAAATTGGAAAGATTCTTTGACATTAAAAAAATCATCCTTTCCATCATCTTTTCTCCTGACACTAACAGCTTCAATCATTTTGTAAATAAAATTACTTATGAAAAGACATGGTAAAGACCTGGTGCTGGGGTGGCACAGGCACATTTTACCATGTGACACTGGGGATGGGAAGTCTGTCTCTCTGTCTGTCTGTTTGTGGTGTGTGAGAGTGATACCTGTGGTAGCTTTTCTGGAGTGAGTTTGCAGAGTGGAAGCGGGTGGACCTTGAAACCACAACGCTCTGTGCACTCCAGGCTACCCAGATGTGGGATGTTTTTGCATGAAACCTCTGCACAGCCAAACCTGCAGGTTTCAACATTTTAAGAAATGCAAATATTTTATAATTCTCTGCCAGCTTTGGTAGCGTGTGCTGTCAAATAATGGGAAGAAAACAGATACATCTCAGTTCTGGATTTGTGGTCTCTTTGCATTAATCTCATCTCTGTCTGAGTTTTAGTTTTCTCTGTTTAGAAGACAGTGGTGAATTCTTTTAAAGACTTCCTTTGCAGATATTTTGAGATGAAGTGGCAAAAAGATACTGTAAGAGACCCAGATATTATCACAAATTAACAAAAAATAAAAAAACAACCGACAATAGATATCCATATCTATATAATAGATATCCATATCCGTATAATGAGATATGGAAATCCCAGAATTTTCCAGAACCAAATGCCAATGCTCCCATTGACCTGACTGAGTGAAAGTGTCATGGTGTGCTGTGCCAGCACCACTGCTCAGGTCCCAGGCAAACAGGATCACTGGCAGGACAAAGGTAGGCTGCAGTCCAGCTGCATCCTGGAGCTGCAGCTTATGGAGTGCACACAGCAAATACAGGGGTGAAGATAAAGAGTGTCTTGTTATGCTCCCAAGCACCAAAGAAAACAAAAATACAAGCACACCCTTAAAATATGCCTCCCATTCCTCTGCAGAGGCGCTTTCCTGTCTGATCAGCTTGGGTGACATCCTGGCACTTTCAGGAACAGGAGGAAAGGGCTATGAGGACAAAAGAAGAAAGAAGATGGTCCAGAAGGAATGCAGTGTCTTTCCTCTTCTTGTTTCAAGATGTTTGAGATAGATGCCTAGCTGTCTGTGAGGGCTCTGGGCAATGATAAACAAGCTCATGTCTTCTGCAGAGAGATGGACATGAATGTCTGCAGGTAGCTGCAGGAGCAGCCACTGGTATCCTACACCTGGTTTTGGGTGCCCTGGAGAAACCTGACATTGCACAGCCAGGCAGTCCCTTTGCTCAGGACTTCTTTAAAGACCAGGAAAACAGGTTGCTCCAAGGCCCATCCAACCTGGCCTTGAACACTCCCAGGGATGGGGCATCCACAGCTTCTCTGGGCAACCTGTGCCAGGGCCTCAGCACCCTCACAGTAAAGAATTGCTTCTCAGTATCTAAACCTGCTCTCAGTTCGAATCCATTATCCCTTGTCCTATCACTCCATGCCCTTGTAAAAAGTCTCTCTCCAGCTCTCTTGTAGCCCCTTTAGGCACTGGAAGGTCTCCCTGGAACCTTCTTTACTCCAGGTCGAACATCTCCAACTTTCTCGAGTCTGTCTTCATAGCAGAGGTGCTCCAGCACCCTGAGCATCTTCATGGCCTTCTCTGGGCCTGCTCCAACAGATCCACATCCTTCTGATGTTGAGACACCCCAATTCAGATGTCCAGCAGGACTGCAGGTGGGGTCGCACCAGAGTGGGGCAGAGAGATGGAATCCCCTCCCTTGACCTGCTGCTGAGGACGTGGTTGGCTTTCAGCAACCCCAAGTCCTTCTCAGCAGGTCTGCTCTTAATCCATCCTGCTTCTGTCTGCTGGCTGGTGGAATGACAGCCAGGGATACGTCACCTAATCTTTTTGCTTTGAAATTTTACTTAAAAAAATAATTAATAAATTAGACACGGTGGATGCCAGGCCTCTTTCCCTAAAAAGCTTCTTAGCAATCCAAAGGCAGAAAACTGGGAGGAGAGAATGAAAGCTGAAGTACTATTTATAAAAAAGACATCTTTTGGTGTTCTCTGTTATTGTTCTATGGTTCCAGTATAGTGGTTTGTTGTAAAAAAATTATGAACCTGTCATGGTAATCTAAGATTTGTGCCCTTTTATCTAGCAACAACATTTTCTGTTAGGACACCATCTTGTGTCTCCTGCTAGAGGGGGTCTTAGTAGAAGCATCAGTAGTAGGACAACAAAACAGTAAATAATCTGTTATGGTGTCTAAATCCTTTTGAAAAATGGCAATAGCATGCTGGTATTTGCTCTTCAAAGTATTATCCATTATTTGGGAATGATGGAGCAACCTCTTGTGGTTAAAAACCTTATCAAGCTCAATCACAAAATCAAATGAAAAGCTGTATTCAAATGCAACCTAATTTATAAAGTGAATTATTACCTTATTGAATAAGAAATTTAAATAGTCTAAAATGAAAAATCAGATTCTATCAGCTCTTGATCTTTCTTTGGTAACCACCAGATTACAAGTAGTCCCTAATTCTATGTCTGCTACCGAATTTCAGTTCACTTTATTTTAGCAGATTTGAAGGGAGTTTGTTTATGGTATAACTGATGGGAAATTCCAGACGGAAAGGAGGAGTTAGTACATACAGAGACGGACTCTGAGCTTTTCTTCTAAGCCTTGGTTTTCTTCTGAGAAGGAAAAAACAAAACAACCACACCCTTTTACCAATGCTTTTTCATCTGGCTGTGTGGGTGGTATGTTGAAATAATAGTTTGGTGGAGATTAAAGAAAATGTGACTGCCATGTAGCTGCTATCAGAAGGGGGAATCCCAGCTCTTTAAAGAGTGTGCACAACTAGACGTGAACAGTGTTATTATAGGGTTCAAAAGAAAAACCAGCCCAAACAATCCCCTTCTCACCAAACCTACCCTGGATTTCCAGCGTGTGTAGCATTGGGCCAGGTCTGTGACTGGGAGATCTCTGCCAGCGTGTGGCTGCTGAGTCTGGGCTCTGTGCTGAGTCTGCAGAGGTCCTGCTGGGTTACAGCATCTCGTGCAGAGATGGGCAGCCTAGCTCTGGGGATGGAGACCCCACCAGTCCCCTGATGTGTTTGGCGTTTTGTCCCGGTTATCAAAGAGCGCTGGTGAAAACTCTCTTTTCTTCCAGGCTGGACCCAGCAGAAGCCAGTGTGTTGTTGATACGAAAGGAATACAACTGCTTAATGCATAAGGAACACACTTACTTCAACCTTCCCACCTAAAGCAATGCAGTCTTTACTTCCTGATGTTTTCTTCCCTGTAGGTACCAAAATCAAGGTACCAAAAAAGGCGTAACTCCCGGAAGCCATTCTTAGCAGAATGGCAAACACTTATCATGAACCCCTCCTTTTCTAGCCCACATTTAACCCACGGTCCATTTCCTCTCTTAGAAATCACACCTTTTTGTCTTCTGTGGTCCCTAGATACCTACAGATGAGTCTTCCCGCGTGCCAGTGCTGAACAGTAAAGCACCTCAGCAGTCTCACTTTAGTGCCTGGTAAAATTATGGAGACCAATCTGGGAGTTATTGAAAAACACTTGGATGACAAGGCAGACACTGGTCACAGCCAGCACAGGTTCATGAGGGGAAAGTCCTGCTTGACAAACCTAATTTCCTTTTATGACAAGGTAGCTAGTCATAATAATAATCCTTGATCAAGAGAAGCCAGTTGATGTAATCATTTTGGATTCCAGTTAAGTTTTTGACTCTGTCTCTCACAGGATCCTTCTGGACAAAATGTCCAGCAAACAGCTGGATAAATACATATCTATGATTCCATGACTCCCCAGCCAGTGTCAGGTGCCTGTGGGCTCCTGTGAGGATCTGGGTTGCTCTGGACAAAGGACGTGATGAAGGGAGGAGGGGTGGAAGAGGGTGAGGACTAGACCTCTCCCACCGAAAGGAGGCCAAGTATGTGGAAAATACATCTGTGTTTCAGAAGGGAAGCATTTGGGGAACTGACTGTGGCTGGGGAATTCAGCTCTCAGAAGGAAGTCCCAGTCCCTGGTGCTGAGGCTATTTTTGTCTTTTAATAGACAACTATAATGGATCAAATGGAAAAACAGCCCTGGCAGCTGAAACACTGAAACACTCCTGCTGCCCATGCACCCTGCCAAAGGTCATGCTTAAGGCCAGACCTGGGCTGGCACAGTTAGAAGCCTGTGATGCTAGTTGGGAACTCAAGAAGCAAGTGGTGTTTTGTGAAAATATTTGTGCAGTTAGCCTACATGCAGTCACAGTAGACTGAGAAGTGATTTAATGTGATGGAGAAAGCAGATAAAAGACCAACGAGCAGAGTGAGTCCTGAACCTCACACGTGTTTGCTGTGGTCTTTGCAGGTTGCTGTTGCAGGTAGTTCATGGGTTCCTCTTTTCAGATTCCTTTGAAGAGCGCACACATGGAAAGTGTGCAGACAACAGAAGGCAGCAAGAGTGGTTTTCCTGGGGAACTGAAGGTTTGCCTAGCTCAAAGTCCGGCCTCCAGTGGTGGCTCAAAGCAGCCCCTGGGGAAAAGCAGTGTAATGGGGGCAGCTCACAGTGTCCTCTCCCCAAAGCTGCTGCCTCACTCCACAAGTCTGCATGTCAGGGACTATTTCAACAGTGATCTTTCTACTTCTATGCATGAGCATGGAAATAATTTCCCTACATCTCTGCCTATATCTAACACCATGAACACACTCATGGTTGCTTTATATCCTTTTCTTATAGTGCTATGCTGAGACCCTGTGCTGTGACCATTCATTAGTATTTGCAATCTCTCACTCCTCCAGCTCTCACATCAGTTATGAGATAACTTTTAGTGTTTTACAGGTCATGGCCTTTTTCCCTGGTGCAGCATCTGATGCCTTGGAAAACCCTGAATCTGCCATGTCTGGGCCAAACTCATCAAAACTGTAACTCAGTTTGGCAAATAACTCTTGTTCTTTGAAAGATGCCGATTAGCATTTGCTATTCACTTATATTTGACTGTACTTACCCAGTTCATCCTCTTTACCCATTTGGAGTATTGATACACTATGAGCACTTGTTCAAATGGAAGTGGGAGAGAGATCATGTCATCTCTTTTGAGAATGCTAATTAGCCATAGTGCTTATTTTAAATATTTTTTTCCCTAGTAGACCTTGCTTATGAGCCTCTTGATGTTACTGAGCAAAAATGTCCATCAGCAACCCTGTGTTATACATGTACATGGTCTCACTTCTTTCTGAATACAGACAAATATCTATTTAATACTTTTCTTTTTTACATTACCATTCATTTTACTACCTCTCTCTAGTGATATTCCTAGAGTATTTTTAAGCTATTTTTGTTCTTAGTCAATGAAAAAATACTTTCTTTGCTCTGTTCTGAGGTGTTTCTATACAGTTCTAATTTCACTTACTAATTTCTCCCTCTTAGTTACTTCTATTTTACGTTAACTGGCAGCTGTTTCCCCCTTTCACAGTTGTGATTGCTTTTCAGTTTCACATTGATTCCTTCACTGTGGTGCTGAACCAGGATGAGATTTTTAGCGTGATCTGTTTGCACTCTTGGCTTGGAAATCCCGACGTTTTGACCATCTGATAAACCCTTCATCAAAGGCCTGAACTTTCATTTGGGTTCTTCTACCCACATTTTGTCTAGCGGTGAACCTGGATAGTAATTTTCCTTTGAGCTAGAGAATTTACCTTTTTAGTGCTGAGTGTTTAGGGCAGACAAATAATCAAGTCACAATCAGGTCACAATGATGCCTGGCAATCAGATCTCAACAAACTTTCTACCCAGCACTTGGTTCACCATGGGGATGTTGTCATGAACCCTCTCACCATGGGTGTGAACTTCATGGGTTAGAGAGTTCACCTGTACCACCCAAATGCTATTTTTCTATTGGCTGCTTACATCTCTAGCACGTGTCTCCCACGTGAAGCTCTCTATGCATACAGAACTCTTCCGTCCACAAACTGGATGAGGGTTAAATGAATAATGGGTTTAAAGAACAATCATCCTGCTTTTTGACTCTGTGACTTTGTCTGGTGGTCTGTAGCAGATTGTTCTGCAGATACTCTCCCTGTTCTGCTGAGCATCTTGTAAATCTGATTTGGCAGCTCACAAGGGGTGCTAAATAGAACCGCCCCCAGTCTGCCCTTCCTAATCAACAGTTTTATTTCAGTATCAGGACAGTCATCTCGCCAGGCTTCCAGGATATCAGCTGCATCAAATTACATCACGAGTAACTTTCTGTTCCTCTCATTGCTTACCAGCCCTTCTAGCACCTATATAATTGACCATAAGTTCTCTTTTTTCATCATTCAGTCCTTTCATCATTCAGTCAGCAAGCTGCTCTCTGGGTATGGAGTTGCATGACACACAATGCCAAGAAAGTGTTTATTGTTGCTGCTCTAACCAGCTCTATATGGCCCCCTCTGAAAATGTGGGCAAACTACATGTGGCAATGATTTTTTTTCCTGTTTCTGGAGTTACCCCTCTTCCTCAAGGACAGGAGACAAGCAAAAGCAAATCTGTTTGCCTCATACCTGTTGTGCTGGCCGTCTTCAGCTTATTCATGAGTTGTCCTGCTTTGCTTTGGTACACCTGAATTCAGTCAAAGACAAATCTTCTTTTTTTGTGTGTTCAGGCTATTATTTTGTGTCAGCTCTAGAAGGATGAAAACAAGAAAGACCTGAATGCTCACGAGAAAATCTTTAGTTTTAGAATGTTTCAAGGACAGTTTTTCTGATCTGTTGATACACGTGAATATTGACAGGTGAAACTCCTCATGAGTCACATCGCTGTTACAGTAATGAAAAATGAAACATCATCTGTAGTATCTGGGTTGAGGGAAGGTGGTTGTGAAACAAGTTGTTGTGGTGGGAATGTCTCTCCAGAAGGATGAAAGGAGGAGAGTATGAGCCAGTAACAGCGAGTGTGTGTGGGGGAAAGTGAGAAACACCAGGGGCCAGAGAGCCTCCAACTCTGGGAGCTGCTGTCAAACATGGCAGGGCAGGGCAGTGCCCAGCAGCACAGTCCCAGCTCCTGTCTCCCAGCTCCCATCCCACTGCAGGGAACATAATGGCACCCAGGACTTGCCCAGGTGGAGGTGATGTCCTTGCTTCTGGCTGCTGAGCCTGGAATGGACTGGGGGGAACATAATGGAAATCTTGAGCCAGGTGAAAGCATCTTCTGCATACAGGCAGGGAGCTGCTGAGGCAGAGAGAGACCAGGATCCCACGGATGCTGCATTAGGTAATGGTGAGAGGGTCAAGAGAGAGCCTTGAGAACAGTAAGGAATGCAAGGATGGAGAAGAGTCATCATTGTGCCATGTCTAGAAAGTCAGGACAAAACTTGTAGGTATTACAGCCAGAGTAGGCACAAAGAGAAAAGGCGGGAAGAGTGGGCTGGTGCAGGGAGGTAAAGGAGGTTTTTATAAACGTGGATGAGAAGTTAGGGAAGAAGAATTTGTGCTGCTCAAGGTGGGGATAGTGAAGAAGGTGTGGGCAGGATGTATTAGTGTGGGCAAGATGAGAAAAGCCCCAGAGTGGTGATGCTATAGGCAAAGGTAGGAGTTATTGAATCTGACTGCAAGGAGAAGATAAGGAGACAGGAGAAGAAAAGGAGAGTGAATTTGTCATGAATGTGAAAGAAGGCATTAACAGGAATGGGTCTAAAATAAAGGTTTGTGTAGGAAGAGCAGTCTTTGAGCTGCTTGTCCTGTAAGAACGTGCAAGGGATGTGCAAGAGCTCAGTTACAGAGAGGTCGGACTAACAATACAGATGAAAATACCCATCTCAGTAAAGTGGTTACTGTGATGGGGAATAGGGATCAGTCTGCCAGAGGAGGGACTGGCAAATGGTGATGACACCTTCACTGGCAAGGCCTGCAGAGCTGACTTGAGGGGCAGACACCAAGTCCAGCTTCTGGAGCAGACTGGGCTGAAAGTGCACCACGGAGGATCTGGATGGAGTCACCACTAGATTTGTTACTTTCTCCTCAGAGATGAAAATGGTAAGGAGGAGCCTTGGGAGTAGATACTGGGCAGGTGGACAGGCACTATCAGTTGTCCTGGGAGGTGAAGCATGAAGCCATCGGTTTTTGGAAATGAGACATGGCTACAAGAGAACTGAGGACACCACCCCCAGATGGAGAAAGGGCTAGGAGAGCTACTCCAAGACTTTAAGGAAATGAACGCAGGAGCTCCACCCAGGAGGGAGTTAGGAGAACATCTAGTGGTGGCCTGGAGTTTTGTGGGGTTTCCCTCTGTCCCTGTGACTGGTGGCCCCCTGGTGTCTTCCCAGTGACTCAGAGAATTTCCCGAGGCCCTTCTGAGAGCTCTCTCTGCATGCATCAAAACTGGTTTGTGGTTGGTTTCTTTTGAGCATCAAAACTGCAAAAGAAGTTTTCTAGCTCCTCTCTGTCTGGGAAATGGAGTAGGTCACTGGGAAAGCACATGTCAGACGGGAACTGGGTTGTCTGTCTACCAGCTTGTGTGTCCCCAGCAGGACCTCCTGGATGGTTGGATCCTAACACCTACAGCCAGGGCTGTCACCACCCTGCCACTTTGCCAGGGTCACAACTCCAGGTCTGAAAGGCTACATGAGAGACAGTGTGAATGCAGCCCTGCTTTTGGAGGGAAAGATAACTTCTAATACTTAAAAGTAAATATCCTATTTTTTTTTACCTCTTAGAAGTTAAAGTTCTACCTCTTTAATGCTTTGCTACTTCTTTACTGCTCATGGATAACCACCACAGCCCTTCTCTCCTCATGGACGTGTATTTGGTTCCACATGTCCAAAAGGTTTCCACAGGTGGAGAAGCACAACTCTGCCCAGGAAGCCACTGGAGAGGAAACTTCACTCTGGGCCAGGAGCAGCTCAGCAGATCTACCTGCTGCTGATACCAAGCTGCTTTTACGATCTTCCTTGGCTATTTATTACAGAGACCCCGCAGGGGTGGTGAGGAGCCTGTGCACGCTCTCAAGTGTGTGAGCACCAAGCTGGTGCTCATTTACATTTTTCCTGGGTTGTGTCAGGCTGGCTGCCCCAATAAATACCCTCAGATGCTTGTGGCCTGTGCTGAGATCTTCCTGTCCGTGCATGACTGAAGGGATCTCACACACTTCCATGCACAGGACTCGGAGGTGGCACAGAAAAGCCGTCACAATGTATTAATCCAAAGAGAACCCTTCACAGTTTATACAGTCAGGGATAGCTTCTTGTTTTTTCTTGAGTCACTCATTGTAAAACTATTCGAGCTACTCAGGGATAGAGAAAGTTATCAAGGAGTTGAAAAGAGGCATATTCAGACATGTCTTGGCTGTTCAGGCTGCACATCCAACCTTTTTGCTCGTAGACGGAATGTAGCTGTTTCCGTGTTGAAAAAATAACATGACTAAGATGTAGTGTGTTTGAATAATAAAGCAACCCAGTCTGGGCCCCACTGAGTGTTAAAGCAAGATTCAGCTTGTAGCCTGTGGCTTCAAAGCCTCTGACTGATTGGTGATGTTTTGTCTGAACCTCTCAAACCATAGGAATTCAGGAATGGCCCAGGCCGACTCTGCAAATACTGTTCCTGCAGAATAGATGTCATCTTCCAGGCACAGAGTCATACAATGGTTGGGGTTGGAAAAGACCTTAAAGATCATCTCATTCTAACCCCCTGCCATGGGCAGGGACGCCTCCCCCTAGACCAGCTTGCTGAAAGCCCCATCCAGCTTGGAATGAGCATGACTCTGTTCTCACTGAGCCATCAGTCTGTCCCCTTGATCCACTCCTCACAGCCACAGCTCCTCTTGGCTATGTCTGGCTGGATGACCTTGGTCTTGGGAAATGTTCCATCTTGACCAGAAAAAGGTCTGAGACTGTGGGGACAGTCAGCAAGGTCAGGGAGGGCCTTGTGAGCTTTAGGCTACAAAAGTGGGATACAGAGAATGGGTTTGTGTGCCTCTGTGGCACAGTGAGAAAAAAGTGGGGAAGAGCAGTGCCAGCATTTAGACTTTGAGGCCATTTGTGGTTCTGCCCAGGTGCTTTGAAAAGGATAGATAACACTCAAATTCACTGTCTGGGTCATTCACCTTTTTTCATTAGTGTTTTGGAGGAAGAAAACCATTAAGGTCACAAATTTAAAAAAACACCCCAAAACCTACAAAGCTGTGAATGATTCTAAGAGGTCACTTTCAGCTGTCATTACAAGGTTTTTGGACAGAGCATTCTTGGGGAGCAGTAGCTTCATTTGAGTGATTGACACTTGTCATATTAAAAATGTGGACTGGTGAGGACTCTGCTTCCAGGAATGGAGACTATTCCCCTGGCCAAGAGATGAGCTTAAAATCACAACCAGGCATTACCTTCCCGTGGTTTGTCCTAGATTTTTAGAGCTGGTACGTGGTCTCATCCCACCCAAGATTTTATACAGACTTCGTTTTCCCCAACTCAGTCAATATATTTTTCCTAAACCACCACCACTACCACCACCATAAATGAATGAATAAATAAATAATCCTGCATCCCAAAAGCAGATCAGTTATTCAGGGTGCTTCCTGGGTATAAAATCTCTGGAGCAGCAACATTTAAGAGGCTGTGGATCAGGTACTTTGCAGTATCATGAAAATTTCATGCTCTCTTGGCAAGGAAGTTAGTGAGTCAGGCAAATGAGCTCTTATGCCGTCTCTCTGACCTGGATACAGGCATACACAGTTTCAGATTACAGCTCTGTGTGTGTGGCTCAGAGAGGAGAGACCCAAGTGCATTTAGGCCTTTGACATCCAAAGAGTCGGAGTTCCAGATGTGCAACACCATTAAACATGCTTTGAAAATTTCAGCCCTGATGACCCTAAAATAAAAAAGTAGTAATAATAATAGTAATAATAGTAATAGTAATAGTAATAATAGTAATAATAATAGTAACAGTATCAATAATAATAAGCCTTATAGATGGATTATGGGTTTCTAAATGCAAAGGTTCAAGTCATGCACAGAACATCTACCCGAGAGTAACTTTATCGACCTGATGGCACTGACTCCTCCTGCTCCTGGCCATGACTGCCACAGCCCCAAGGCTGCGTGTCTCACCTGGTCTGCAAAGTGTGGCTGGAGGTGGAAAAGAAGTGGAAACAGAAAATGTGTCGACTGGTTGCTAAAGTGTTGAAGTTTTTAAAAAGCCAAGTATGGGGGAAATGAGAGAAAAGAAAGAAGAAAAATGCATAGCAGTAGACCCACCAGGCAGGTTTAGCCACAGCAGAAGCAATTAGTACAAAGTGAGAATCTGAATTTTTGAGCTGCTTACAGCTTGGTTACACCGACTTTGCTGTACTGTGTTGCTTTATTTACTGCTCCTGACTGTCGCACTCCCACGCTCTCCTGCAAGGCATCAGGACCGGTTCATTCACCTCGCAAATCTGCTTCTCCGACAAGGCTGTGCCAGCCCGGGGATGCTGCAGCCTCGGGCTGAAGGTACCGACTCTGGCCAGACGATGTCACGCTAATCCCGCGGCTGCTCGGCAGCCAGGCGTTCCTCTCCCAGCCACAAGCACTGCAGTGGAGGTGCCTTCTGTCCTGCTGCATTAATGCCTTCCCAAGCTCTCCTTTTTGTACCAATCACACAGCGCAGAAGGTGCCATTAAGGCTTTAAAATTTAATGAGCTCTAATAAAGCCTCTCCCTGTGATATACAACCCAAGAGCAGGCTATGCTGCAGGAAGATTGCACTGTGTGTGCCTTTGTATCTTTCCCTCCTCTCACCTTTAACTGTATATTCCCAATCACTTTAATAGCATTTCTGCACCTTTATGTTGTGGAGTTATTGCAGATTAACTTCATAAAAGTAGGTAGGTGTCTAATTGTCTAACGTGGGGTATCTGCCCCACCTAGCTGGAGTGTTTGCATTCCTGACACGCTGATAAATGCAAACCTGCCTAAACCTTGGCTTGGCTGAAATGATCATGCCTAAATCCTGCTTGATGACTTCCCAGCCCACAGAAGCAAATGGGAAGTCCATCCTCTCTCCTGATTTGACAATGAGTTCATCCTCTAAATTTACAGGGTGCAAGAAGCTCTGTAAGTGGCTATATCCCATAAGCTTTCTCAGCACACCAATGTTCTGCACTGGAAACAGATGGCACTGGTCTAAGCCCTCTCTCAGACTGTTGGGAAACCCAGACTGAACTTCTGTTTCCCATGTAGAGCCTCCCATGTCCTGAAAACGTGCTGTGAGCATCCAACTGTTAGATCCTCTGGGGTCTGGTCTCAAAGTCTCCTGCTGAAGCTGTTCCATGTGGCATAAATAATTAAAGATTCACCGGACCAGAGAGAAGAAGTGGAAGATGGACTCTCCTTCCCCGTAGTCAGGACACTCATGTGTGTAATGTGGGAAAGTCAAGTCATAGGTTCCTGCTCCAGTGAACAGCTAACTAGCAGCATAAGTTGGACCAGCTCCAACAGGAGAGGCTGAGACCCCCCTTCCCAGGACCATCCAGGGCCTGCTCATTTGGGCAATTCCATGAAACAGAAGAGAAAGAAAACCAAGAGCAACCTGCAAAATCTGAAAGCCCCTTAACTACTGATTAAGAGCTGAGATGTCTCTGTGGGAAGGACCTGAGCTACCTCACATGAAGCCTGAAGGACAAGCTGGATCAGAAGGGTCCATCCAGCTCTGTGTCTCTCTCCAGTCTTAGCTGAAGGCAGGTTCTGGTGGAAGAGCAAAACCACAGGGTAAATCTCTAACAATACCTCCCCAGGACACACACTGGACCCAAGTGCATAAAAACACCTGGTCACCTCACCTATGTTCCCGATGGTTTATTCTTGTGCCTTACCCAGTTAGCTCATTTCCTATGAACTTGAGCCCCGTATTTTTCTTGTACCTGTGGCAGAGGGCTGGACAGCCAAATCTGAACTGGGAGATCCCAGGGGTGGCCGTGTGCCTCAGAGGTGAGCACGGCAACTTGTGTGCAGGTTTGCTGCTGTGCAGCACCGAACATCGTGCACATCTGAGGCCCACAGGCACTACCACGGCACAGACCTAGGTCTGCTTCTGTGGTTTGCCACCGTAAGTGACACCAGTCTCTATTGTTTTTTCACCTGATACTTTTCTTTAATTACCTGAGTGTGCAAGAGCATCTGAGGTGATTTTCCTTTAGTCTCAGATTGGGTTTGCTCGTTTTGCAAAAAGAAAGGGGAAAAGAAAAAGTGTTTATTTTTGAAATAAGCCTCCATCAAAGGACCTCTCAATTCCCCAGTCTGTTGCAACAATTTTAAAGAGAAGGCAAGGTGTGGAAAGAGAGTCAGTATTTTCCATTTGATATATTTGGGCAGGAAGGCAAGTGCCCAGGTCTGAAGAAGAAAACTCCAGGCTAAGTTTAGAAGCTTCTATTTCAGACTTGGAAAACTGTGGGAGTATCTGAATTTATCCAGATCATAGTGGAGCTAATGAAAAGTGTTTGCAGACCCTCCCCAGAGGATATCCTTACATCACCTCAGCTGGCTGTGACACTTGGCAGGAATGAGTGGAGCTGCACAGGTGTTAAAACTCAATAGTACACAGAAAACCAAGGCTCTCATGTAGGCTCCTTGTTAGGAAGGTTTTTAAGCACCTTTAAACATGTTTGCAATTCCCCTGATTTTAAGTCAAGCTCCTTGCTTAACACATTAAAAGGAGGAATGACTTCGCTTTAGAAGCCCTGGAGACTTCATGGAGAAGTTGTTTGACCTCCTTGTGTCTCAATCCATCCAGAACATGAGAGTGAAAAATAAACAGCACCTCATTAAAAAAGAAATAGATAGTGTGACTGACCTGAGCTTGCCTCGGTAAATAAATTACAAAGCCATAAAACTGCTTGAGGAGCTGCTTTGCCCCTTTGAAACAACACCCACTTCAGGCACTCTCTAAACACACCGTGCTGGGGGTGACGCAGAGTAATCGCCGAGGAGCTCTTATCATTATCTGCCTGTCAAGCCCCCATACATTCTTCCTTGTCTGAGCTAAGCAGAAATTACAAACCAGTGATGAGAGGTTGCAATAAACACCAAAAGAGACTGATTTACCCATGAGCTTTCCCAACTGTTCTTGCCGCGCAAAAGCATCCCAAGGTCAGATTTATATCTAAGTCCTTCTCTGTTCCCAAAGGACTCACCTTGATAGTTCAGCTACCCAGGGTTTCAGATGCTGCTGCTCTCGATGCTGTTTGCTGGGATGCCCTGTATTTCCTTGGTAAATAGCAAGGTTTGAGAGGCTGGCACGAACAGTTGGACTAGATGATGTTGGTGCTACAGTCTTCCAACTCAGGGGATTCTGTGATTCTATGAATAAAGAGCAAAACAGCCAAGGACTGCTGGGAGAAGGGTCAGAGGAGTGATCTGGGATCTTGAAGATTAAAAGAAACAGCCAACCAAAGTTTGGGGCTGGTATGGGTCTGCTTAAGCACTGAGATGACAGAGTTTGTCTGAATGAAAATCAGTGCCTCTATTACAGCATCAAATCTGAATGCAGAGTGGAAAAGTCCCACGGGTGTAAAAGCAAAAATTGTCTCTAGAAATGTATTTGTAGGGAGTTCACCACAGATGGGGATGAGTACTGATATAACAGGATTGAAAGTGGAGAAAGGCTGCGTGTACCACACAACCAGGTGAAGCATGATCCCCTGCTGCACCACTGCTTCAGAAACAAACCAAATGCACAGCATCCCATCAAACAGAGCAAACTTCAGCTTCCTGCCCAGTGCTGCCTGGATTATCTGCCCATGGATTACCTTTTCATGACCTGAAACTCTCATCCTGCCCATTCCCTCATCCCTGGATAGCCTCTGTCTTTGGGAATGAAACCTGCCAGGGGTCACATGAAGATATTACAGCCTAGACATTTAAGCTACATCAACACCTGTGCCAGTGCTGTGTCCTAAAGGCAGGATGGCAACAGGATGTTTCCTCCCATGAGTAAACAGAAACCTTTCTGATGGACCATGGTCCCATCAAAGAGAAGGTGCAAATTTGCTTTTCAGTCGTTGCAGAATCAGTGCTTAACTAATGTGGAACTACTGAGGAGAGATAGTTTCTTGGCATGGTCTTTCTATGCTACCTTTAAATTCTCGTGTAATTAAAAAGAAGCAAGGAAAAAACCCCAAACCACAACAAGCACCACCTTTTATTGCTCCCCCCATCTTTAATGAAGTCCTAAAGATTAGAGAAATGTGCAGACAAGACACCTGAGCATGGCAGACCAGAGCTTGTGGGCTGTACCCAGCCTGCTGCTGGCCCTGCACGCAGCCAGTGTGGCTGCAGAGGATCTCTACGTGATTCAGGTCACTTATTCTCCAGGACAGCGAGGCTTAGGTACTGTGAGTGGAGAGAAACAACCATGGCACTTGCATGAGGTACCCAAATGCCCTTGTCCTGGGCAGAAGGTGTGATTTTGTGTGTCCCGACAGCTCCTCTCCCTTCTGCTTACCCATGTGAAAGGCTCCGTCACAACCAGATGCTGTAAGATGAGGATGGAGTTTTGCCTTTGTTTTTAACCATCTAAGCAGAAGTGTCATGCCTCTGAATGAGTTTGAGATGCATTTGGAAAGCAGCTAAATGGTAATCTCTGCATTTGAGGGCAATCACATTTATTATTTAATTTTGCTGCTTAGTATTGCACGACGTTGTTCATCTTGAGAGAGGGCATTTATTGAGAGAAGTGCAGCATTCCAGACAGAAGAGTAAGTTAGATTTCCATGATATAAATATTCTCCTACATACAGTGCAGTGAAAGGAGCTGTTTGCTCAGGATGAGTGAGAGTATTTTGTTGGCCTCCTCTCAGGCAACTCATCTCAGGCCATACCCTGTGGGCTTTTGCTCAGATGGGTTTCTTGATGCTATCAGTAGCAGCAGCATATCTGCAAATGTCTTAGGGCTACAAACCTTGGCCAAGGCACCCCAGGAGCCTGCGGAGTTACCCTGACACTCTGTTTTCCAGCTCAAGCTTTTTTTGGGCAATCTGGGCGACTTTGTGGGCAGATTCCCTCAGGCTTGTATGTGCTGAACAATATTTAATGGGACATCTTGGGGAGCGAGAGGCCATTCCGTCTGAGTGGGGACTTGGGACGGGCCGTGACTTGGAAATATTGTGTATAGTTAAGATCTGCACACTCCAGTGAGATAGTTAATGTGGTTAAAATCAATGGGCTGTGCTAATTTACCTCAGCTGAAGCCTGCATTTCGCATAGCTTCTCAGTACTTCCTTTAAACTCTATTAATTCCAATGTTTAATTGCAAACAAACGGGCTGATGGATCAGTTAAAGAAAAATCTACTGTAAAGGGTCAAGGATTTAACCTGTACTATCTCTAGGACTCCCCTGCAGATCTTTCAGACCAGTTATTTGCATATGTTAAAATCTAATTTAAATTGTTCATCACATACAACTAGGTAAGCTTTTTTTTTTTTTTTTTAATGGGAGATGTAACTTCGGGGCACTATTAAATTCTAATTAAAAATCAGTCAAAAGCACCCTTTTCTTAGTGTTTGTGCCTGCAGCAACACTTCCACTGTGGTATCAAAAGCTCAGTTCATTACTTCTTAATTAATTTTGCCTTGAGAAGCTCTAAGTTCTCAGAGGACCTGTTGGGTTTTTAGAGTGTTGTCCACATAGTGTTTGCTTGTACACAGCAGCCACAATGACATTCAGATCAGGAATCCTTACCCATATAATCCAATTTGATACAATGTCTGCAGCCTGCCAGCTTTTAGGAATCTGAAAGATGCCTGAAGTTCACAACACAGAGGATATCCTGCCTGGAGCTACTGGTCTTGTAGGGGTTTTCCCATCTCCCTCTTCCCAGTGTGCCTATTTTACAGTTGAAGAGGTTGGTATATAGGTTGATTTTATTTTTTTTGTTTGTGAGAAAGATCATATGAATAGGGAAATTGTCTTGCTCCTGACCCCAAATAAATCTTGTTTGGAAGTACTTGAGTTGGCCAAGATTTTGTTCCTCCACCAGGCTCCTGGAGATGTGCATGGGTTTTTTTTTTCTGAGATAAGAATCCTGCAATCCTGATCTCCCACTGCAAATGATTCATTTCCCCTCTTGGCCCGGCTGTGTGCGCACGTGTCTGAGGGTGGTGAGCCAGAGCTGACCGGTGCCCCGGGACAAAGAAAGGAAAAGAAGGTAAAAGGGTGGAGGAGAATAACCTACCCAGTCTCAAGGGACATTTTTCACTGGTTTAGGGCATTTTCACCAGAACAGTTTTTGTGATGAACGGACCATAAACGTGCTTAGGGTGGCTTGAACATCCGAGCACTCCTCAAACTCTACAAGACAAGAGTTTGGCAGGAGAGTGTGAACCAAACTTGCAAATGTCCCTCTGAGCTGGGCCAAGAGGGGCATCTGTAGCTGCTGTCTATGCCACGAGGGACCCGGATGATATAAATTTTCATTAGGAACTTTTGTATTAAGTCTAGTTTGCACAAGGAGACCCTGTAACTATCGAAGGCAGTAATTCAAATCTGCCTTCATGTGTATCCAAGTCTTCTTGCTGCAAGGCACAGAGTTAGATGGGTGTGGATGAGGGAACTGTGGATGAAAAAACAGTATAAATTGGGAGTGGGGAAGGCTTAAAATGAGATTTTGAAGCAGTGTCAGTTTCCAGCTTTCCTCTTGGAGAAAGTGCACAGAAAAAAGGAAAAAAAAAAAAGAAAGGAAAAGAAACCTTAATGAGGGCGAGGTATTTTGGATGCTGGGGGAAGCCCCCTCCTTTTCCCAGGTTATCCTGTCCTTTTCTTCAGCAATGCTTCAGAGAAAGCTCTCCTCTCCTCTCCTCTTCTCAAATGCCGATTTGGGGGCAGAACAATGGCTGAATGTTCTGCTCCTCCTCTTCTCTGCTGGTGATGGTGAGGGGGCTGAGCAAGAAAACAGACTGGACATCTTATAAATTACCCTCTCAGCTCTCTCTTCTCAGAGCCTGTGCACACTGGCACCAGTAGAAGCAGATCTCAAGGCTGAGGTCCTGAGCCCTGTCTGCCCCTTCCCTGATGCCAGAGCTGCACTTAACAGCTGGATGGATGGATGGATGGNCCTTAATGAGGGCGAGGTATTTTGGATGCTGGGGGAAGCCCCCTCCTTTTCCCAGGTTATCCTGTCCTTTTCTTCAGCAATGCTTCAGAGAAAGCTCTCCTCTCCTCTCCTCTTCTCAAATGCCGATTTGGGGGCAGAACAATGGCTGAATGTTCTGCTCCTCCTCTTCTCTGCTGGTGATGGTGAGGGGGCTGAGCAAGAAAACAGACTGGACATCTTATAAATTACCCTCTCAGCTCTCTCTTCTCAGAGCCTGTGCACACTGGCACCAGTAGAAGCAGATCTCAAAGCTGAGGTCCTGAGCCCTGTCTGCCCCTTCCCTGATGCCAGAGCCACACTTAACAGCCGGATGGATGGATGGATGGATGGATGGATGGATGGATGGATGGATAGATGGATGGATGGCTCCACATCTAAATGGTCTTATTTCACATTGTGGAGGCCAGGAGAGGTTGAAAATCAATACCAAGTTTGGTTCATAAGCTGCGGAGTTTGATTCTCCTGCTATGTCATAGAGCATCAACACTCAACAACAAGCAGCTACCAGCTGAGATAAGCATCCAGCTGAGTTGAGAAAGCTGCAGCCCAGCCTGTGTCAGGGAGAGATGGTCATTTCTTTCTGTCCTCAGAAAAGAGCCAAAACCTCAAGCTTTTGAACCTGCAGTTGTAGATATGCTAAGTCAGTACGTAGCCTTCAGCTGTGGCCAGTGCTGTGTTGTGCCAACAGAGACATGTCAGTCCTGGAGAGGAGAAGCTGAAAGTTTCTTCAGTTTTGATTTTCAGGTTCATTCAATTTTGCCAAGTTTTTGTTAGTGACAGGCAGCAGACCTGAGCCTAATGTGCCCCAGAGATGTCTTCATTCAAATGTCAAGAACCACAGGGGATGTGGAGCTCAGAGAGAAGACAAGGGGAAGGAGGGACATGTTCTTGCCTGAGATGTAGGAGCGAAGCTGGCCTGGCTTTCCATGGAGGAAAAATCACAGCAGGACTGTGTCAAGGCCATAGTGGTACAAAGATGGCAAATTTCAGAGGAAAACAGTGGAAAAAGTGAGGCCCTTGCCTATTCCAAGCAGCTGGATAGGACAAATTTTTGTGATACACTCCAAGATGTCACAGCTACCAGTAATAAGTTTATAAGGGGGTGCAGACAAAAGGCTGGGCAGAGTGTGAAGAGCCCATGGCTGTGCAGCCAACAAACCTGAGCAGCACTAAGGAGAGGGATGTGTCTTACACTCAGTATGCAGGAATAGCCTGAATTTCTGCCTCTGTGCCTTCCCAGCCAGACTGACTGTTCCCACTTTGCACTGAGTGCTGGTGAAAGACGAAATACTCTTTACTCAGGGAGCCTTGGAAGATGTTAGCTGAAATTTTGGGTTAAAAGATGAGCAAGGCTGCAGATTAGTTTTAGCAGGAATCCTCTGTATAGTTGAACCCACCCCTCTTCTTTTTCTGCTGAGAACACCCGGCCATGGGGCTGTCACTGCAGCCTGTGCAAAACCTCCTGGCAGGGCAAGCGAGCCACTTGTGAAAGATTTCCTAAGGGAAATGCTTGCATCCACTGAGGTTTAGCATACTTGAAAATGTACAAAAAGGAAAAATTCTTGTGTAGGACAGAGGATGGCCTGGACAAGATAAGATAAACAATCTTGTCAGGCTCTCAGAGCCTGTTTGTTTATACACCACATCGCATCAAGTGAGGGTATATTGGCAGCATCCTCCAGCCTGCACCTCCTCACTTGCCTCTGGACAGAAACCCAGCAAAGAGACTGAGCCCAGCTGCAGAGCTGAGAGGGCAAGTGGACCTTCTTCCTCATCCCCTGCTCCCCTTCCAGTCCCTCTCCCTGTCTCACCTTCCTGCTACCCTTTCCACCAGCTGTCCTCAGGAAGAGCTGGCCTTTGGAGTACGTGCCTCTGACCACCCTGCACTCCGTGCTCTGGGATTACCAGGAGCAAGTTTCCGAGGAATTAATTTGTCATTACTTGCTAAATAAATGGAGTGTGATAAGAATCTGCATTCTGCTTCCATAAAAACCTGTAGGTGCCGTCGCTGGTGTCCCAGTAGTTTCTCACAAGAATGCCTAAGTCACTTATTCTTCTCCATAAAAGCCGGAAAGGGCTGCCTGGCTCAGCTGGTGTGGTTAGTTCTTGGGAGGGAGCCTCAGCACTTTCATTATCAGCAGTTGCCACGAAGTGTTGGACAGGGAGGGCTCAGCAGCACAGCAGGAAAAGGGTTTCATATCTGGAAATAATCTTGTAGAAGTCTCTCCTAGGCCTGAAATTCTTGGCAGCAGCCTTTCATCCAAATCTCCTGAGACAACAAGGGGCTTTCATCCTTTGGTAAAGCCTGGCAAGTTTTACATATTTTTGAAAAACAAATAATTTTTTTTAAACTCCCCATGACAGGAACCATAAAAAGAATACATCTAGTCGCTTTTTATGATGGACATAAACCAACATATTCAACAAATGATTTCCACAATTGTCTCCTTCGGAACAGGTTTGGCTCCAGAGCACCTGAACACCAGATCTGCAGACACCTGATTGCTGCTGAAATCAGTGTGATTTAGTTAGCTGCTTAAATATCTCTTCGAATTAAGCATGTGCTGCTTTGCATGTGTTAATACATTTATTCTCATAAAACCTCTCTGAAGCAGGACTGTATTTCAGGGGTTGGGGTACAGGGGCAGAGTAACATAGGGTCACATTTTCTGAAGAGCCTGGAGTAAATCCCAGCAGACTGAAAACCCTTCCCCTGCATTTTGTCCAGTGTCTGGGGATAACATTCACATCTCCATCTTCCAAACTTGGATTATGCAGTGCCAAGCAGGCATCAGCTAGAGCTCATTAGGTCCAGTAGTATTTTAATTTTTCTATTATTACATGGAGTCTTTCCATTATAGAAACACCAGGCACTGGGGAGGGAGGGGATGACTTTTGTGCTTCAAATTGGTCTTCACAAAAGGGCTAAAAAAATCCCACAGAACACCCAAGATAACATTGTCGTCTGTAATCTTAGTAATGCACCCAAAATGGAAAGCATTCTTGTTGTGAAACTCTCAGGTTGCTGTTTTGTTTGCTCCTTATTAAGAGTTAATAAACAAAAGTGTTTGGGTTAATTTTGTCATGTGTACTGTGAGTTGCTAAGGAACACGGCTCCACTCTGCCTGAAGTCTCTGTAGTGAGACAACTGAGAGAGGCATTAAAGTGCTGTAAAATAAATGGGATGGAGCATGTTACAGTGTACCAGGCCCTGGCCTGGCATTTGGAGCATTTTCTTTGTTTTAGGTGTAGAAAAGCCAAAGGAACAGAGTCCACCTGACATAGCGAGGGCAAAGGTTGGCAGGTGGAAGCTGTGCAGCTCTGGCTGAAACCTGAGGCCTTACTGGGCTGGGGGTGATGTGCAGCAGGAGGGCAGGCACCAGAGGGCCAAGGTGGGCAGAGAGGAAATGATCACAAGATCTGGGAGGTTTATGGGCAAGATTTTTGGTCAGCAGCAGGTGGAGAGGGCTTGGTGTCTCTGAAGGTTCTACATGGTGGTCCATCATAGCAGGGAAGGCACATCCCCTGTTGGGAGGTGATAGAGGGGCTACAGTCCTGCCACGTTTCCCTGAGGCTTCCCAAAGAAAAGGCTCTCTGGGATGGCTTTTGGCTCCCAGCAGGGCCAGGAAGGTCAGGCTGGGAGAAAGGAAGAGCTGGATTAAATGTTGACCGTGTGAGTGTTCTGAGCAGAAGCCTGTCTGTCATGGAGGGCTGGGGGAAGGCAGTGATTTTGACATAGCTTTCAGACAAATGGACTTCTCTTTAAAATAGTGATTATCACTGTCATATGAATGCAAATTGAGAATCATTTTCTGCAGACAAGTGCAAAAAGAGGTACTGTGTGTAAGGTCTAATTTCACACTGAAAGCAAGTAGCAGAGAACAAGACACTACTTTAACAGCAACAGAGATGGAGCATGTTGCTGGGCTGGGAATTACCAGGGAACACTCTTAAAGGTTTTGTCACATCTCTTTTGCAGGCATTGTTCAGTTTTGAAGAAATCCTAATCTGCATCAGAGAATTTCAATCTTTCAAAGTGATGTTAGCAGGAGAGTAGTTTGTCTCTGCCTCAGTCTCCACCGAGGACAGATTTATCTCAAGAAAGAGGCACATGAGTTTGGGCTGAGGATGCTAAAGGAATAATTACACACATGTTGCTTAGGACCATTTCTGTGCCAGGACTGGAGCTACAGTCTGAATAAAGCAAATCAAGTTAGAAAAGTTTTTTATTGGTCCATTTGTAGGGCGAGCCACACGTTTTCAGCATTATTACTTTCATGCAAAGGCGTGTGTTCAGGATACAGCTTTTCAAATGTGAATATTCCCCTTGAATTCAGTGACTTTAGATAGTATCAATTCTACTGCAAATTGAGCAGGAGTTAGAGGAGAGGGGAGAGAAATGAAATCCAGGAATAACAATCAGCCATGACAGATGCTGGAGGAATGTAAGCAGTGCAAGTTTCAAACTTTCAGGGCTTCCCAGATTTCTCAGGGCTAAACTCACACTTGTCAGTGTGGGAAAAAAAACCCATCCCAAAACTCCCAAACTTTCTGGTTTTGATGAAGTGTGGATGATAACTGCTGGGTTTAGGAATCAAATGACCTCTTTCAGAACATACCTAAAGCTGTTTCCTTCCAGTAGCCAACCGAACAACCTCCAAGTGTCTGCAGGCATGACAGGAGACAGCTCCTTGCAGCCTCTGGGGTTGTGGTTAAAAGCACCAGGCTGGTACTTCCCAAGACCCTACCAAGAATGCTTTAAAAGATACGTGGAGCTCATTTATGGCTTCTGCAAGCAGAGGCTGGGCAGGATGCATTTCAAACAGCTTATGTGTAGAACACATATAGATGATGCATACGCAGTCTGTTTTATTTTGCCTGCAGTGCCTGACATAGCACTGTCTGACAATGAATCACACACATTCAAACAGTCCAGCATGTCACGGATTTAAACATGTAAGTGCCATTTCCTATTGTCCCCAGTCCAAGGGGCTGGTGGAACATCATGTTAAATAATAGGGCTGCTATTAATAAAGCTGGAGAGTCTGTGTTCAGCACTGCTACATGACAAAATGCATCCCTGAGGCCGAGGTTCTCTTCTGCTGACACAGGCAGCTAAACCCAGCCGTGCTGGAACTTCTAACATGCTTCTCAACCTCACTGGAGACCCTCTAGAAATACTGAGATGATTAAAACAAGACAGAACAATATGACTAATGGAAACCAGGAACCCACGCTGCTTCTTAAAAATGCTGTTGTGTGTATTTCTGCTGGTGGAAGGCAGGCCAAGTCACTGGCACTGCACCAAGCAGCCACCTTATTTGTATCAAATTTGCTCTGCCAAATGAATGCTTATTCCAGGGAGTACATAGACACCTTCAGATCTCAGAAGGAGGGGAGATGGGGGACACCTATTTTAAAGAGAAGCGTCTTGGGAAAGTGGCAAACACGGCAGGCTGAGACAGTGAGGTGTCAGGGCACAGGCAGCAGACCTGCCACCTCCCAGCAGGAGGAGGAAGCGTGAGTGACACAAAGCAGTGCAGTCAAAGGGTTGTTTGAGTGCTGCGTAGTCAGCCGAAGGTGTCAGGTGGATTATAGATACTCCTGATTGCACATTGCATGGGTATTTTAAAATTAATTCTGTTCTGAGCTGGAAGGGCAGATTTGGTGTCATGGGTTGGCAAAGCTGAACTTCCCTGGACTGACCGTGGCTGTGCAAGTGATGAGCTGGACCTGCCAGCAGGAGCCAGGAAAACAGCCTTGGAGAGAAACTGAGGCCCAGTTTCATTTCACTTGGGTATAAGCTGAGTCCTTGAGCACCACTGCATCCTCCAAAGAGAGGCAGTGGGAGACACCTAATCCCCACCTCCGAATGCTTTGGGGTCGTCTGACTCCTTCAAGGTTGCTCTCTGGTGCTTAGCATTGTGGGGAATGAATGCAGGACTGAGCAGCACCTGAGACCACGCAAGGAAGGTTCCTCTCCTCCTCTGGGAGCACGGTGTCTCCCCTGGCTCTTGTCTTCTGCCAGTTTTCTACCCATGTTGGCTTTCACTGCATCCTGACCTTGCTCTTTGCTGGAACTCCTTGACACCCAATCTCCCTCACAAAAAGCAGACTGAGGAATGCTAACACTGAGCCTTCGAAACGCTGACATTTCAAAATCAGTTTTTCCTTCCTCACCTGTCACAGAGAGAGTAAGAAGCTGCCATATCCTTCTCATGTTTTGCTTCCCCAGACAATGGGGATGCTGGTCTGCTTCTTCGCCCTGTCCTCATCTTTGCTTCCCACTGCAGCTGATCCCACCCACCCACTGCAGATAGGTCACACGGGAAAAAATCCATTTAAATTAGGGCTTGAATCATACTTTAAATGACATGTAGGCCTCTCAAGGGTCCTTCTGAGACCAACTGAATCTCAATTCATTGAAAGTTTCTTTCTGAGCAAACGAGAGAATTGAATGGGGCTGTGCTCTGCTAGTGGCGCTGAGGTTGATATGGCAACAAAGGTTCTAAAAATGATGAGACGCAAATGATATTCTCCTGTGTTATAAATAGCTGTGTCAAGTTGTTATGGAAACTGTCAAGTAAACTGGGTTAAGAAGGGCTACTTTTCCTGCTCTCTTTTGCCAGGGCTTTCTGAAACAGTCTGTGCCAGCACGGTACAGGGAGGAACTACAAAAGCTGGGCAATGCATTGATCGGAGTCTCCACAAATGAGGTGGGATGGCATCACAGCCTCTGTCCTTAGAGGCTGGGACTTCAAATGACATTGCTGTCCCTGCTCTGTTCCCCATGACAGTGAAAACTGTGATGTGATCTCAGCAGAATCCCCTCCTGGAGACCAGGGCCTTGATGCTCTGTGAAGACACAATTGTGTGGCCAGCTTTTTTTCCCTGAAGTCTCAGAGAAAACACTTGGGTGAATGCCAGATGGAACTGCAGTCGCAGCTGTGCATACAGTAAAACACTTTTGGGGCAGGCAGGTGGAAGAAGCTTCCACCAAGATTAAAAGTTCAGTGGGTTTTGAAACCAACGTACCAGCTGTGAACTGGAGGGGGCATCATGTATCCTTTGATGGGAATATAAAAAAGGTGACAATCAAAGCAAAAATGTTGAATTGCACTTCGGGCACCAACCTTTTGTCTTAAAGGTATTCCAGCAGTAGACAGACCCAAAACAGCCAAATCCTCTCTGAAGGATCCTTCTATTCTTCAGCTGAAAGGTTGCTTTGACATCTTGTTTTCAGCCCCAGTCCCTTTTGTGAGCTGCACAGAGGCATCACTTAGGTTAACCTCCCCTTGTGAGATGCTCACTGTATTGCATTGTCAGAGGGGTGATTTTGAGATAACACACTTGTTCTTGACTCATTTTATGTCCTGAGGAATTTTCCAGTAATGAAGAGCAATTTGATGTCTTCGAAAGATACCAGGCAGGTAAATGAACTACTCACCTATTAGTGCTGTCCTGTTATTGTCACTGCATCTGTCCAAGGCCATAATTCAAGCAGTACAACTGCTTATGGTATGCACAGCCTTCTTATCTTCCTTTCCACCGATACAGTTATCTGGCACCTATCCCTCTCAACACAATCAAGATTAGAGTCAGAGGGAATGAGGTTGTTGAAAGGTCTGCCTTTCATATTTCCAAAGGCATGATAGCAAAGAGAATTTTGAAAGGGTATTCCTGAGCTGATGTACAGTGAGTATTCAATCCCTATAAAAAAGCTCTCTGTCATACATTCAATACACCTTTCCAGGGCTTAGCAGTCAGCATGTGGAGTTATGCCACAAGGGGTTAGTGGAATGTACTTTGTTCCTGTGTATAAATAGCTGGCTCTTAATAAAGAGCATTCAAAAGTATGCAGAAGTGGACAGGATGTTAAGGCTGAGAAATCCTTTTCCTCTGGAGCTGTGCAAAAAAAAAAAAGAAAATTATATAAAAATTCACACATACAGAGGAAAGAAAGTAAAACACAGTGAATTGGCTTGGTGCCAGCATTACAAGAAGGTGGGGTGAAAGGACAAAAAAAGTTCACCTTTGTCTCTGGGAGCAAATTTTTGCTTTTATCCCTTCAGTGAAGAAAAACTGCCATTTTCTTGGCAAAAGAATAGAATGTGTGCACAATGGGGCAAGGCTGTGCGACACGGGGGTCAAACGGTAAAAACTGTGCCCTGCAAATCATTTTTGAAAGGTAAATAAGTTGCACCACACTCATTCTGGGATGGAGCTCCCATGCAGAAGAACCTGGCAGAGCTCCTGGCCAGGAGGACAGTACTGCAGGGTGGTCATGGGAGGGAGAGGACTCCTCTAGCTCCCTAGTGCTTGTTTGTGAAGGAAGAGATGTTGCTTGTGTCACACTGAGGGGAAACCACAGTCAGGGGCAAGGAGGAATCTTGTGTAGTCCAGCTCAGGGGTGTAAGCACAGTGGTCAGTACTTCTGCACCCCAGGTGTCCGTCTGTCTTGACCATTTCAATTACAAGGACCTCAGATGATGGACTGTTCCTCTGTCTGGACATGTTTCTGGTAGTGATCTCTGACTCCTATAGAGTATAAAAATATGAATAAGTAATGAGGAGTGATAAGGAACAGATGCAATGGAGACGGGCAGCAGTAAAAAGACCCAAGATAGATTGATGATGCAAATATTCCTACTGAGTGGTAAATGTTTCAGAAGGAAAGAGGAGAGGATCAAACAGGAGAAAGGTCAAAGTACCTGATTATAGGAACTACCTGAGAGATTATGTCCAAAAGATGGAAACTTAGAAACTCTGTCTACCAAAGTCTAAAGTTTCTATTCCTGAACTATTCCTGACTTATTCCTGACTATAAAAATGGGGAAGACTATTAGAACTGGTGCCATACCTCCAAATGAGGACAGCTAAATACAAAGTGGAAGCAGAGGTACAGAATTGAACCGAGCATTCATGTTTCCTGTAGTCTTTTCAGGTTGTTTTAAGGCAGACTGCAGTGAAAGAGGAACTTGGGGACGATTTCTGAGAAGTCACGCAACTCTTGAGCAGCTCCTGGGGAAAGGAAACAAGCAAAACACCCCCTGCATCTCAGGGCACCGTGCAGTGATTTTCCAGTCCTTTCCAATTGCTTCACAATGCGTAGGCTGAGCAGTGATTGGGAGCTCTTACATTTTAATGCCAAGTTTCAGAAAGATCTTTCTCGATGTCTACTCCACCTTTGTTTCCTCTTTTCTTTGTGGTTTGGGTCCACCCAGACTCAGAAGTCAAAGAAAAGTGGATGGGCTGATTCACTAGACTTTGCACTTGAACAGCTTCAGACATTTTTCTTTCATTCCAATCCTCCTTGGAGGCATTCATAATATTTTTGCCTTTTTTTTTTTCCCCACATGTACATACATTGCTCTATCAGATAGGGTAATAATAAGCATTAAAGGAGTGTGCTTGTTCACGTCTTCTAAGTGATGTCAGACAAAAATGTAGCCCTCAGCTCAGCTCTCTGTAGTTCTGCAGCCACTCAGAGACTGCTCATGGCAGAATCTCTCCTCCTCTCTGATCTCTATCCATTCCTTATTTCATGTTCTTCCTTGCACCATTGCTTCCCCCTGAGATCAGGATGCATGTCCCACTTTCCTACTGCCTTTATTCCCACTCAGCCCATCTCATTTAGCATTTTTTTTCCTGAACCCAATCTGTTATCAACTATGTTCTTGAGCATGTGGTCATCCCTGGAAATGTGATCTACTATCCCATACACCTAGGGAAAGTTGGTCCCAGAGAACAGACCCATGGTCCTTGCTGTTTTCTTGCCTGCTGGGAGATAAAAATTCCTTGTTGAGTCCTCCCAGGAGATACAGTACCTTTCAGAAATATTGTCCCCTTTTTTCTTTTTCCTAACAGTGGAAATGCTTTACATACTTTGCAGATGTGTAAGGCTGTTACGTAAAGCATCACAAGAAGGCAAGGGCCCTTGCAAATAATAAAACTGCAGGCTAGTTGAAACCAGCCCCCTTATTTCATTTTTCTTAACGAAATGTAAATCTACACCCACACAAACTATGCGTGCTCGGAGCAAAACAGTATCCCACATTCTGCGGCCGGGAGGGAGCCTGGTGGAGGGGCAGCTGCCTCACCACGCTCCTTCTCCACTGAGCTCCTGCTGCATTTCCACACCAGGTTTGATCAGCCTGGGCATCGGCACGGGTGCTGCCAGAGGCACTGAGGCGAGGAAGTGGCTTGCCCATCCATAACTCATCAGACAGCCTTGCTTGAGGACAGGCCTTCCCTCTCCTGTGGGCTCTGCAGATGTGGACTGGAAAGTGCTCAGCCTGTTTTCCTCCAAGAAGTCTTTCATGTGCCCAGGCAAACCTCCCAGGCAAACATGGGCACAAGCACAAAAACAGGAGAGGGGTGTCTGTCCAGCCAGTGTTCGTCCTGGACCTTCTCCATCTGAGCAGCCTGGGTCTTCTGCCTTCTTCCCTCCTATTTGGGACCAGAGCTGTCCCACTTTCACACTAATTGTCTTTTCCACCATATATTGGTCTGCTTTAGACATGGAATAAAGAGAATAACCCTACCTTCCACCACTCCCTCCAGAAAAGCAAAGGCATAGCAATCTTGGAGCAACACCTTAGTGGGCATCTCAAAACTACTGCCGCAAAATCACTGCCAAAGAAGTGACAGGGCAACCTGCAGGATGAGACATTCCTCAGTATGATATCCAGGAAACTGTTTAACGTGACTAGCTTCAATCAAATTAATTGTCTATTATTCAATTAAAAATAAGGAAGTAAAGAGACAAAACCTTATTTAATTTCTTTCTGTCATCAGCCAATGTAATCTTCAGTTTAATGAACCTGATGGGTTGTCTTCACATGAATAAAGAATTTTTCCTCAGGCCACATACCCCAGTCATCACTGAGGGCTGGGAAATCTCAGTTCCATTAACAAAGGAGAAGTCCAAAGGTGCTGCTCTGCAGATGGGATAGGACAATTCCCCATTGCTATTAAAGTGCCTTAACTGGAAAAGGTGCATTTGGTCTTGCAGTGGGACAACATACCCCATTTTCTGAGAAAAATTACTTCCTTTTCTCACATAAATTTTGTGACAATTCATTTCCTCTCCTCTTCCCAGAGGGTTTATATGCAGTTGTTTAATAATTTGCTGTCAGGTCCCAGGAACTGCAGTATGTCCACAGACAGAAGCTCAAGAAGAAATCCTTCCACTGAGCATGGCTCCAACCTGGTATCCAGGAAAACTGCACAGGAACAGTGAGCCTCACCCTCTGCAGAGAACCTGGAAGAGAAACACAGGCTGCATGCAAGCTGCTTCTCTGCTTCTCCCACCTCTGGACAACTCAGGGCCAGGCTTAGTTTCCCTGGAATTGTACTCCTTTAGGCAGTATTAGAAAGCCTCATTTCCATGGTTTTGCCCCATGTAATCCCCAGCCAAGTCCATTTCTCTAACAGAATTAAAGAACATAATTTGAACTGCATCTCTGTGTTTCCTGCACCTACATACAATGTTTTTGGTCCAGTTGGAGAAAATGAAGTTCAACAAATGGTCAGTTAAATTAGACTTGAAAAGGGACAGCCAGTGGTAACAGGGAAGATAAGGAAGGGCTCTATTGGACATGGTGCACCGGGGTATCCCAGCTAATCCAGATGCTGATGGAGGTGGTGGTGGCTGTTCCAGTCTCTGTGCCCTACAGCAGCACAGAAATCCATGGCCAGGAGTCACCCATTCCAAGAGTCTCCCCTCCATTTTGGCCTCAGTTCTGAGTCTAATGTCCACTGGTGCCTGTTCACCGAATGTGCACACACACATTTCATCAACGTTCATGCCATTTCCCCCTGCTTGTAACCCACCCCAGCCATGTGGGCCATCCTGCAGCAGACACTCCAGCTCGTGGAGGCTCTTGGGTCAAAAACATGATCCTAAATCCTTCACGATGCTGAAGGAAAGCTGCAGCTTTGGCAGACTCCCTGGTGTGACAGTCCCAGCCTCCAAGGGGATCCATGCTCTCCTCTACCTGTATTAGCCTTATATAATGTTTCAGCTGCAGCTAGTGTGACACTGGCACCTTTGTGTGACTGTGAGGCTTTTGTGCATCAGCCAAAGTGCAATGCTAAACCAATCAGGGTAATGAGTGCCTGCTAACACACCATTTATTCCAAAAGGGGGGTAGTATACTATTGCCTGAGCCATTGGAAGTGTCTGTTTGTGGCGGGGCTAAGTCAGAGGCCAGGCGGGCTCCTCCTGGGGCATCTCTGCTGGTGTGATGGCCATGCAGCACTGGGTCACACTGGGCTCTCCATGGAGAAGCCCCACTTGCCAGCCAGGAGCTTTATCCTGGTGGATGGTGGGAGCCATCACTGCAGTACTTGTGCCTCCTACATCATCCCCTGCTCCCACCCAGCCCGGTGCAAGTGTTGAGATCCAACATTCTTGGTGGCATATTGCAGAAAGGGAGTGCAGGAGCTGTGGTGATTCAGAGATTCCCTTTTCCCAGGCAAGATGCTCTGGTGGAATTTGAAAACTTCTTTCCCTTGTCAGAAATCTCTGCCACTGTGGCTCCCAGAAGGGTGGTCCCAGAGCCTGAGAAATGCTTCCACTTGGACGTTCAGGATGAGCCTGGCCTGACACAAATCTGTAGCAGGGACCAGGCTTTTCTTATCCCTTGCCAAAAATAAAACAGAAATGAGGCAGAACAAAAAAATTGGAGGTGTGGAGGGGTTGCTTGTCAGTCCAGGCTCCAAGGCCAAGGAGAGAGGTCAGAGGATTCCCTGTGAAGCACTCAGAAACTGTGGGAGCAGATGATAAAGGTTCCTTTAGGTCAGCATCTGGCATTGCAGGGCTGTCCAGCCAGCGCTCTGGAGTCTGGAGCAGTGTGCAAATAAAGATAAAGTGACATGACATCCTGTCAGGAAGGTCACTAATTGGCCATGGAGCAATCAGGGTGAAGTGCTGTGGGTGGATTTTGGTGTTGGAAGTGCCATCAGTGAAGGTGACTGTTGCTGCAGGGAGGGGCATCTCCCCATGCCCAGGGTGCAGCAGTTGCTGCTGGGGTGGACGAGTCCTGACTTCACCTTGACCTTCCTGAGTGTCTGTTTTGCAGCTGAAGGGAGGCTCAGGCATGGCTTGGGGTCACTGCAGGAGTTGAAAGGGCACTGCTGAGTGCAGAACAGCCCTAGTTGAAGAGATTCCTACCACCCAGGGACAGACCCCTGTCCCTGCAACCTGTTCTTATGGATGGAGGTGGCAGTGGCTGGACTCATTTGCACTGCTGCTGTGCACAGCGTCTCTTTCCTAAAGCAGTGGGGTCCTGATTCAGAAACCAGGCTATATTTCATGGAAATAGGTGTTTAGTCATAAGGTCAGCTGTCTTGGTCTATTCTGTCAGCTACTCCGGCGTAACTGGCAGGTTGCTCTGTGTGACAGTCAACAGAAGCTCTGGTCTTAAGTCACACACCTGAGAAACCATTTCCCCAGCTTTTAGCAGAAAGGGAAGACTGGTTAAAGCTATCCACTAAGAACGGTAGCTCCAAAGGCTTAGCATCCTGGGCAACTCCAGTAACTGTTGCTCCAACATCAGCCCCTGGCCAAGCCTGATCCCAAACTGAGCAGAGCAGAGCAAGGTTTGCACATTCCTGCTTTTTGCAGATTTGGTGTGACTGTAACTGCCTCCTCTAGCAGTCACCTGACTATGGTCATTTTGTTCTGAAGCATGTGACTCCAGTTATCTCCTCTAAATTAAGACATGCATTGCAAAATTTAACGTTTTTTCTGTACGGCCTAGAAGAGCATATTTTTTGACAGAGTATGACTTGACACCTTTCTGGAAAGCATGACTACTTGTCTCTTAGTTTGCCCAATGGGAAATGTAAATTACCAGTAAGCCAGCATGACATATCAAATTCAGCTCTCTGAGTAGAGCATATTAAAATGCCATTTTTACATCCCAAATTATATTTCATTATGCAGTTACAATTTTGACAGTGGCAGTGTGCAGAATGCATTTCATATGCTAACTAAAACAGACTTTTTTTGCTAATTTGCTGAAAAAATATTATGGTATATCTAGGGCATAATGTTTCTGGAGTGAAAAGAACAGCAGCATCAGGGATATAGTCTGTGATCTTTGTTTTGGGTGCTGATTGTAGTTGTACACTCTGCTCAACATGAAGTGACAGACATTTCACCCACTATTGCTAAAGAACCATCCCCCATTATATTTTTTTGTCTAATTTTAGTAATTTACATGCAGTTGGATTAGATGATCTCTGTAGGTCTCTTCAACTAAACTCTTCTATTCCACAAAAACAATTTGCTGATTCAATGGATTATTGTCGTAGAAGATGACACATTTTTCCAGATGGCTTTTAAAATCCTTATTTCTTTCAAGAAATAGAAGACGAGCTGAGCCTAGGGTTATAAGCTTTATCTAAAATCTGTAGAGCTGGATGTGGAGTTTACCCCGGCGCAGAGCAGAGGCCCTTTCTCTTACTCTTAACACACTTTGGCAAATAGGACAGACTTTGCTAACTTTATTTTCTAGAGCTGCTCTCACGGCCTACGTTATTTACTCACTCAGGGAGGGAGGGAGGGGTATAGAGTGTCATCACACCTCTTGGTATGGGCAGCAACAGGACAAGCTGTGACAGCAGGGAAGTGTCATCTATTTGCCACCTACTTCATGACAAGGCTTTCTGTGTGCCAGTCAGCTCAGCTGGAACTGGGGGTAGCCTGCATTCAGATCCAGCAACTGCTACTTCCTGCCATCATCAGGAGCCAAATTAGGAGCCAGGTTGTGCCTCAGGTGCCTCACAGACTTTTGCTTTGAACACTGCTGCTTAGAGCCTGCTGTTACATCCTAAATGGGTTCCCTGTATCCTCTGTCCCTAGGCATTCCTCCGTAGTTTGGCCTGGAGACATCCCAGCAGGAGCTCCTCTGCCTGGCTTGGGTGTTCATTGAGCACTTCATTCCTCCTGCTCTTACCTCTGCCAGCTCCCCTGCTGCTCCTGGCTTTTAGGCAGCCTTCAGACACTGCTCAGAACAGCAGAACAGATCAAAGATCTGTTTAGAAAGTGGTGTTTCGTTAATATATGACCGATGGGGATGGTGCGTGGTGTGCAGGGGCACCAGGCACATGACAAGAAGCTCTGAGAACCCTGTGCCCAGAGGCTCCCTCCTCCCGGGCACCAGTGCAGCACCTCTTGGCAGCCCTGTGTTCATTTTGGCTCGTGTCCGGCCAGCAAAGCACGATAAGAGATAATTAGTGATTAAATTGCAACCTTTTATCTGGGTTAAATGACAGTTACTTCCTCGTAGGCTGCCTAGGTTGACAGCGAGCGTTCAGGACAAGCCGAACAAATCTGTTTGCTTTGATCCTGAATAAAAACCTGGGAGAAGCTTCCCAGTCCTAAGGCAAGGCAGGATGGAAGGCTCCGTCGGCTTTGGCTCTGCAGCCTCTGCGAGCCTCCAGTGAGAAGTTTTGCTGGAAATGGATGCATCCATCCGACCACCTCCTCGTCCGGGGCCGCACAGCAGCAGAGGGCAGTAGCTCAACATGATGCTTCCTCCGCTGCAGACGGCTTCCCTTCGGCTCACGGCATCTTTTCCTACGGGTTTTTGCAGCCTCCAGGTAGCTGCATATGCTATTAACATCAATCACGCCTTTTTAAATAAAGCTGGGAGTCCTCTGCAGGGAAGGAGGAGGGCTTGCCTGTTCCCCTAGCCTCTTGCAAGGCACCCACGGGCACCACGAGTGCCTGCAGCTGACTCACTGACTGCCTCGGTGCCTCCCCATCAGCCCGGGAGGTGGAGGTGGCACAGGGGAATTAAGGCACTGTGTGGGATGTGTAGGTGGAGCGAGCACCCTGGGAACTGGGACTGAAGAACCAGGCTGGCTGTTGCTGCTCATTAGGCTCTCCCCTGCGATGGATTTGGGTCCCACAGGAGAGGCCAGCAGTCTCTCTGTATGGTGCAAGTGAGGCTTTCGGCAATACCTGTGTGGTGCCCGTGAGTGCTTGGTCAGTGCAGGCTGGTGCAGAGTCCTGGATGTCAGTCTTTGGGAATAACAACAATTTCTATCCTATTGAAGGGTGGTTTCTGATCTAGTACTGAGCACCCAGACCGTGTCTCAGCAGCATAAAAAACCTTCCTATTTGCAGTTTTCTTCCTTGTGGGTATGACAGAGTGACCCTGAAGCGAAAGACACACAGGGCACAGCCTCCTGTAGAAAAACAGGCAGAGGCACAAAAATATGACTCCTTCTAAAAGCCTCTCCAGAAGCTCCAGAAACCCCAGCAAAGAGAAAGGAAATAAATCATGGGAACCTGTGATGAACCCCACCCTGAAAATACCAGCGCACACTCTGCTGGGGCAGAGAGCAATAAACCCAGCGCACAAGCAGCAACATGGCAGGAGGGTGCTCAGAGCCACATTTTACACAATCCAGTGCAGGTATGCGAGTTATTGCCTGGTGCCCTCCTGCCTCGCCGGGACGCAGCCCGAGAGCTGCACAAACACGCTCGGGGAGCTGCAGGTTATATCTTTACCTGCTTTGGCAAGCTCAGCTCAGCCATTAGCTGAGTGAAGGCCGTGCCTCGCCGCAGGTCCCTGGAGCCGCAGCTGGCCCGGCAGCGCTGCTCCGCGTGTGCCGGCGTGTTTCCCAACGCGGGCTGGTTTCCCAATGCAGCTCCGGGAGCTGGAGCTCACCCATACCCTCCTTGGCTCCAGCAAGGCCACGCTGCAGGAGGGAGCTGGCTGCTGCCTTGTACAGCAGAGAGCCATGAAGGGGCACGGGAGTCTCCAGCACAGAGCAAATCTGCAGGAGCAGAATGTCTCCCTTGCCTCTGCTGTGCCTGGATGCCCTCCAGACCCAAGCGGACCCCAAGAAGGGCTGGCACTTGCTGACCCCACCATTTCATGGAATCATAGAGTCATTAAGCCTGGAAAAGACCTCTGAGATCATTGAGTCCAACCATTAACACAGCTCTGCCAAGTCTACCACTAAACCATGTTTCTAAGCACCACATCTAGACATTTTCTGAACACTTCCAAAGATGGTTGTTTCTTGCAGGGCTGGAGAAATCACAGGCCATGCTTGCTGCAGCCTCCCAGAAGTCTGGCTTTTCTGTGTCTGCAAATGTCTTACTGTGTGCCCTGAGACTGGTCTACACACTGGACCTATAACCTTGCACCAGGCCTGACTCTTTCCTGCCTGCTGCCATCTAGGGAGCAAACACAACAGGAAGGAGGAGACCATCACACGGGAGTGCTTCCTTCTCACTGCTGCAAGGGAACACCTGGCATCAGCCCCATCTCAGAGACAGACCTCCTTGCTCTGCAGTCCTCTCCTCAGGCAGCTCTGTACACTTTGCATCCAGACTTTTCAGCTGCAGTCGCTCTATGCACCACATGCAGAAACCTAAAGGGAGTCACCTGGGGTAGGGTTTCACACAGGGACTCTGAGTGTTCAAGCTGGATCAGATTTGTAAGGCTATCAGCACTTTATAAATCAGTACGTTCCCCATCTACTTTGCTTCTGTGGAAAAAGAAGGTCCACACAGCACCTTGAGGTTCCAGACACACTTTAAGTATCATCAGGATTTGTTAAAGGGCTTTTTTTGCAGCGTCTGAACCACCAGAAGTAAATGGGTTCCTGTCGGCCTCAATGTCTCAAGGAGTTTTTTGTCCACTTCTTGGGCCCTGGCATGAACAATACTCAGCCCTGGACACCCAGCCCTGAACTCACTGAAATCAATAAAAAGATTTCGGATGACCTCAGGCAACATTTTCCTCATTTACAGGAGGATGTCACAGCTCTGTCCTCTGCAGAGAACCACCAAGGTGAAGCACTGTGACTAAGATCATGCAGCAGCTCAGTGGCAGTGGCTCCAGTTCCTTTGTACCACACTGAAAAACGTCCCCAGACAGGGGGACTGATGCCACAGGAGTTTTTTCAGAGCGCTACATGGTTGAAGGAGAGAGAAGCCTTGTGCAGACAAGAATGAAGAATCAAAGCACGATGTGAGAATGAGGCAGGAAGAGATCACTTGCTGGATGGTCCAGAAACTCTTAGAGCTGAGGTCTGGCTCTTGATCTCTGGTCTGAGTGTTGGAGACTTGAATCTCCATAAGATGGTCTTATGGTGATGACTTCAAGGACAGTCCTGGAAGAGAAAACCAGCAATCCCTGTTGCCATCAGTGCTTATCGGAGCTGGAGAAGGCACTGATCATGAAGATTTTAAGAGGAGAATTTGCAGTTAACTGGCTGTTAATAATCCCCAGGCACTACCTGTTGCTTGCTCTATAGATGGCAGCACAAGGAAACCAACCAGCTTCATGAACTGTGCAAGGCAAGTACAGAGGTCTGTCATTAACAGGGTCAGTGGAGGGAGTTATTTCACCTGAGACTTGAACCACTTTCAATTTTTAACAGCAATGGGTTAAGAAAACAAGAGAGAAGCCATGGCTGCAAACAAGTAGTAAAAGTAACTTGTAAAGAAAGAGAGGTCTCATGTCATGTGGAGATAGCTTTCAGCTCATAAAACCCTCTGATGGTTACCACATAACTGCAGCTCAAGGGAACAAAGCCACCTGATTAGGCTTATTAAGAGTCTGTGTTCTTTTGGGCACAAACCTGACCTTTATTCTGTGTTCAAAGACCAAATAGGGACTCATTGTCTCAATCCCCAAATGTTTTTGCAAAAGGGGCTGGTATGGCAAAATTTATCAAAACACAACATGTTCTGAAGTGCTTGGAATTTCCATTTGAAAAATGTGGGTAGCTAATAGTTCTCGATCACCTCTTCTGTGTATCTGCCCTGAAATAATTTTGTTGCACTTTGATAAAGCTTGGCTTTGCAATTTAAAGCCATAAATACGCCCTCCTGTAGAAAGACAGGGCTTTTGTTTTTCCTTCCACAGGGCATGTTGGAAAGGGAGCCTGGAGGGACCTTCATCTTATGAACTCCCAGAGCTGCTATTTCTGAGCACCGATTTCCTACTTGGGATGTAGATCTTGACCTCCGTGCCCCCGGCCGACTGGTTTGCATAAACAAAGAGCATCGCAAAGAAGCCAAAGCCGGATGTACCTACAGCAAATAAATCTCTTCCTCTCTGACAAACAGAGGATGAATTGACCTCTTGCACGTCATGTCTGGTTGTCTGACCAAAACTGTCAGTCACAACTTTCTCTCTGGAAGCCTTGGATGAGACAAGGGATAAAAGGGACATAAAAGTGACATCAGTAAGACTAAAACAATGAATGACAGGATTTCCTATACCATCTCCATTACTTGATTCCTACAAGTTTTCCAATCATGGCTGGTCAAATCCCAGACAGTGTCTGTGTGCATTTGACTCACACAGGGCGAACTAATAAACCATCGCCTGTCACTCCTGTCCCAGCCCCATTTTTGCATTCATTTTCTGGAAACAGTCCAGCAAACAAGTTCACCAGCCTGAACATTTGAGCTGGAGTGAATTTTAAAGCAAACATCTGGGATCTCTGCAAACAGGAAATCCACCACACTTCTGGGCTGGAACATTTGTAGCTGAGAAGTGAGTGCTTTCTGCTCTACGGACGAGACATCCCTGGGAGACGCCCTGCAATCCACACATCTCATCAAGCTCTCGCAGTTCTCCTCAAATTTCAGGTGGTGAATCCTAGAAGCACAACGCTGGGAGTCATACCATGAATTGCAACAGGAATTATTATATCGTGAGTCATGGGAAATTAATTTGTGAGTGCTGGACATTGCTCCTGGGTAATTTGGCCATGCCCAGACCGGGGGGACGTGAACTCCAAGGCAGAGCTCATGTCCTCTCCATCTTCGTGGAAGGAGTCCTTCCCTGGCGAACTGGGGAGACAGGCAGGGGAATCACGGATGGCAAGCATGCCCTGGCACAGATTTGGGGCTCAGGAGAAGAACGTTTATGAGTCCCATGCTGGCTTTCTGAGCAGTGATGTGGCTGCATCCATTGCCTGGATGATTTGGGGTGAGTTATTTGCTCAGTTTCACAAAACAATGTGACACGCAGCAAGATGTCACAGACAATTCCATCCCTGTGAGATTTTTCTGCAGTCACACAGAGCCTTGTTTTCTGGCATATGCCATCTGGCCCCATTGGACCTGCACATGTTTATGCCAGCAAAGGCTCTGACCCAGTAATCTCTGTAAGATGTGTGTGTATATATATATATATACAGACACACACACATACATATATATTTAATCTCCAGTTTGCAGGGTCAATATGCAGGGCAGCCTGTAATGAGAAACACCCTCACGTGGGTCATGAAACTGTAGTGTGAGATCTTGGAGTACAAGTGCTGCCCCTTGGATACTAACTGAGGCTTTGGAACCTTTTCCCAGCCTTCCAGTTATGTGTGAAATGTGAAAATACAGGGTAACCTCCTGCCCATGGACTGAGGACTGACCAAGCTGTGCTAAAGCCTCCTTCCAGACCTCCTGGGAATGGGGAAACTGAGGCAGCAGCTGCTGCAGAAGAGACTGTGGACACGTGGTCTGTCCAGGACCCTTCCCCATCCTGTTCATACCAAGTTGGTCCAAAAGAAGCAGCGACACTGGGACAGCGAGGCTGGGCTCGTGGATGGATGCTGAGCTCAGTTCTCATCTGGGCTGGCCTACAGTGCTGGTGTAAATCCAGACTAATTTGGCCACCGTCATTTCTTGTGGGAATGATGCCTGGAATGCACATCTGTATAATTTTTGTCCTTTTTAAAGGCAGATTCCAAGCTTGTGAGGAAACAGCATATCGGGCAGGAAGACTCTGCACCATCGACCAAAGCACAGAGAGGATCAGCATTCCTGCTGGGACAGGCTGAGTTGTCTCCATTTTCCATCCTGGAAATAGGGGCTGTTTTCTCAGACTCCAGAGGGTAAACTGGGAACTCCATCCAGAGCCCTGAAGTTCACATCTGAAAAACTCTGCACCTACATCTAGAAAGGATATGCCTTTCTGGGGGAAAAAAAAAAAAAAAAAAGGCTTGATTCAATTAGAAGGCAATGGGGCAGGTTATTTCCTGATGGTCCCAGCTGCTTTATATCTAAGAGGAATGTAGCCCATACATTTATTTCCACCCTTCCCATTCTCCTAGTGCTTCAAGGGCTCTCCTTTGCAAACACCACATGTAAAGCAAACCAAAGCTGTAATCCCTGCAGTGCCCGTCGTGTCTCTGCAGCAATTTTGGAAAGCAGAAGGGTGCAGGTTGCTGTTGAGCTCGTCGCAGACCATTCCTTCATTTTGGATCTGGATACGTGAAGCTGAGCCCTGCGTGGGGGCAGACGGGGAGCAGACCTGGCTGTTGGGTACAGGTGACCCACAGGCTGCACTCAGTTCCCTGGAAGGGACCCAGGTGCATCCTTTGGGCTTTGGGTGCACTTCCCCACATGCAGCCTGGTCCCAGTCCTGCCCTTCAGCCCCTCACTGAAATGGAGGGGGAGAAGAAGAGAAGGAAGGGAAAAACACAAAAGAATGATGAAGGCTCCGCCCTAATTCCAGGTCAGGTACATCAGCAACCTTCCATTTTTGTGGATGTTGCATTTAAGAATTCATCCTACTGTCACAAAGGTTTCTAGTGCAGCACAGCAACCTACAGGCTGGTGGGCAGAAAGTCTCCCTGTGCCTCCGTTCTGTTGGTCAGTGCTCTATGAAGATTTTTCTGGCAGCTGTGAGCACTGGGAAAGGGTTGGGAAGGCTTCAGATGGTAGGGAAGTGTCTCACTCATTTGTTTGTTGGTTTGGATGTTGTTTCAAGAGCAGTACAGCCTCTTGTTCTGCTGCCCCAGCGGCCAACTCCCAGTGCTGGCCTCAGGTTTACTCTGCCAGAAAGGCTTGGAGTGTACACCCTCAGGCATCCCCTATTTATCTACACAACATGGCTGTGGGAAGGGAAGTGCTGTTAGCACTGAAAAAAAAATAAATTAACATGGATTGACTGACAGGCAGATGAAGGCTCAGAACTCCAAAAGGACGCAGATAAAAATCAAAGGAAAGTGAGGAACAGGGCTGCATGATTTTCCCAGGGGTAAAGAAGGTAGGACAGGATTCCTGACAGCCTGGTGGTTCCTGGTAGATTTGCCAGTCCCCAGGCTACCCTCTGTCCATGCCCTGAAGCTCTTGGAAGAGAACCCTGAGAAGAGCAGGGTTGGCAGGCAGGAGAGGCCGGGCCTTCTCCTGTGTATCTTAGGATGCAGCTCAGCCAGTATCGCATCACGCTGGGCTAGAAATCACATTTGCTTCAGTTCCCAAGATAAAGCAGCGTATAATATCTCAGTAATTTTCCATCCATCCATTCAGTCTCATACACTCAGCATTTACTATCATCAGCTTTATTGTCTCTTCCAAGGCAAACAGCCCTGCAGCACAGCCTTTATCTTCCCCTCCTTATCTCCAGGCTTCCAGGCTAGGGGAGCCCTCTGGAAAAAGTGAGATTTTTCTCGAAGAGAAACATGATTGCAGGCAGTTGACTTCAGATAGGCCCTACTGCTTCTCACTTTTGTAGTAGAGAGGCAACCCCATTAGGAGCCCATGTATTTAAGTGGAATATTTCAACAGCTGGGAAAAACCCTGTCCTGCTACTGAAAGTGAGGGAGATTCACATGGCTCCAGCCAGCAGAAACCAGGGAAGCTGTGTGGCCTGACAAAATGGGGGCATTGCCTGGTATTTATTCAGAGCAGGGCTTTCTGTCAGGAGTTTTCCCCAGTCAGAGGCTCCCTTCCTCATGGCGCTGCATTCACCAACAACCGGGACACGGGAGGGCACCTCACATTTTTTCCTGATGAAAGTAGACTCCAAGGCACACGAAGCCAGGAAACATTTATGGAAGATGCAGGGAAACAGAGCAGATGCTCCTCCAGACCATTGCTGGTGGCCATGAGGGCTCAGGGAAGGATGGCAGGCACTGCCATACTCAGAGCAAGACTCATGGGGCGTGAGGATCAGGGCGCAGAGTTTGTACTGCTCTGCATGCTGGAAATTGTATCCACTTGGTTCAGTTTCTTTAAAAAGTCATTCAAAAGTATTTGGTGAAGCTGAAAGAAGCCTTGACTTGAAAGAGGAAGTGTGGATTGAAATCCTAAATGCTTTCAATACTCTAAGTCCACATGTGAAGCATGATTTAAACCGAGATATGCGTTGCCTAACTCAAATGATTGCAGTGAGAGTTACATTAACCTCTCTGGCACCAGAGAGAAAATCACATCCCTCTAATACCAGCTCTAAACAACAAAATACATGCCAGTTGAAAAGTTAACACACAACTGCCATTATCTCTGTTTTCTCTCCAGGCTGTGCCAAGATACTATTTTCTTATGAAGACTTGATCCAGCTCAATTCAGAAAAAAAAAGAAAAAAAAAGAAAAAAAAAAATCAATTCTCTGAGTCTGAATCCCAGCACTTGGCAAGCTGCATGCTGGTGAGTACTTCTTGAAGCAGGACACGTCTTGTTCTCTGGAAAAGCTTAAAACCCAACACCTCGGGGTGCATTATTGCAGGAACTTTTTATCACAAGGGAGCAGTTTCCTGAAATCACACGGTGAAAAGGGTGTGGGAAGGTGTGGAGTCTTTCTTCCATTCTGCCCTGGTGAAAACGCCTTCTGCAGAAGCAAGATTACTCGCAGGCAGGTTAGACTTATGCTGCAGCCCTCTTGTTCTGTGAGCACATAGCATCACAAGCCACAGGGGCATTCTGGCCTGTCTCGAGGTCAGTGGAAGTGACCCACCTGAGATTCTCTTGGAAGGAACACTTTGACCAGCTACTATATTTGGAAAGGCCAAGATTAAGCAGAGCTTGAAGACCGAGTACATCCTCAAGGTCTAGAGTGCAGCAGGACCTCTAGGACCGGATGAAAGCAGAGATGCCATAATACAATGCTGAGGGGTGCTATATAAATATGTCATTTCCAGTGACTCACTCTTCCCACAGATTCTTGTCTGTGCCGTGTTGCTATTAGCGTTAGAAGCAATTTGTGGGTGAGACGGTGTTTCACCAAGGACAATATCTGTGATTCAACACTTTCTCCCATCCTACTTGTTTGAGAGCATGGGAAAGAGATGCTTGGGTAGGAGACATATTTCGTAGTTCCTCCACATGCTGGAGGCTGTGATTGCTGAATTCTCACTTCCCTGACCCAAACCTTTTTGCCTTATCAGTGCTGTGGCTCTGCCTGGGAGCTCCAGCTGAAACTCAGGTGGTGGCTGTGCTGGGTGCTGTACAAAAACGTGCCCCAGGCATCACCCTGGAGAGAACAGGCACCAGGCTAATGCATATTTGAAAACTCTTCTTCTCTCTCTATCACACCCCCTCCACCCCCACCCCATCACCTCTTTTTGGAGTAAACATCCCCATAGCTTTTTCCCCATGCTCCAAAAGGGCCCTACCGAAATTGCCTGACTTTGTGGCTCCGGATGAAGCTGTTGCTCTGAGCAAGTACAGACAGACAGAGCGATTGCCATAGCAACAGAAGTTATGTGTGAAATCCCTGGGAACCGGTCCTCCTCCTCCTCCCCCACCCATTCAGGTCCCTTTTCGGATTTCTTTCCTCTTTTTTTCTCCCAAGGTGCCAGTGCCAATTCATTCCTTGTGCTGAACACCTAGGGAGATGCTTTGAAAGCAGCCCGCCGGGTTATGATAGCATGCCACCAATAATCGCAGTGGCAGGACAACTTTGTGGAGCATCATATTGGAAAAATGCACCCTGCTGCGTCTTGAGAAAGTCTTAATAAGGAGAATTGAAAGAGGGCAGACAGTGGGAGGGTTGCTGCCTGCATTTAGGACCTCAGGGGCATATGCCGAATTTGTTCCTGATCAGATCTGCACTGAACTATTTACTTTTTGAGATGCTAAGTCAACAGATGCGCATCAAAACAAATTAAAACCATTTAACATCAAGCTCCTAATGGCTAGAACCACACAAAATAATGCAGGTTATTAACCCCATAATAAGGAGCTCATTAAAATGGGAATTGCCGATTAGGTTACTTAGGAGTTCCATTAGGAGAAATACAAGCAACAGAAAAACCACTGAATATTTGCCAGTGGCTGGGTGCAACACACTGTGAAGACTGACGGCCAAGGAGATGTGTCCAACTGGTGTAGACTGGAAGCATTGCCAAGGGCTGCAACACAACCAAACTGTCTTAAACTACAACAGGATAAAGTTCAAATGTCTCATGAGCTCAACTCACACCTTGATGAGGTGCATTTTATACAGAGAGTCCTGGAAGTTTCGTTGATGATGAGGGTTAAGGATACCAATGCTACCACTCACATTTGCGTTTGTATTGACATTTAGCTTCTCTTGGCAACCTATGCTTCCTTCAGGTCAAAAGGGTCATTTTTAAAAACCCTTTGGACATAATGATCAGCCCAAAACTTACCAAAAGCTTTTTATGTTATAATCTCTGACAAGACAGACATTAAATAGGACAGCTACAGGCAGCATGACCTTGAACATAGATATCCCCAAACTGCTTTGGAGAAGAGTTTTACTACTCTCATCTGTGCTCTGCATTTTACTATTTCTCACAGCTCTAGGATTTTAACTTATTCTTCCTAGGTACTGGCGTTTTTATGTCATCTGGAGGGAGCTGGCACTCTCAGAGCTTGCTTTGCTTTACATATGTAAAAATATATTTTCCCCAACATACTGAAAATGGCATGCACAGAAGAGACCTTTAAGCTTTATTTTGTTGCTGTATAAAAGTAGCACAATAACGTCCTCATGTTGAAATCCCCATTTCCCAAATGGCATCCGTCTTGCTTTCCCACTCACACTTGAGCAGATTTCAGATACCACAGAATCACAGAATATGCCGAGTTGGAAAGGACCCGCAAGGATCACCGAGTCCAACTCTTAGCCCTGCACGGCACCATCCCCAAGAATCACACCATGTGCCTGAGAGTATCACTTGCACGCTTAACTCTCACAAAACTAGATTTGAGCTCAGTGTTCCAAAACAGGCTTTTAGACATATTAAGAATGAGACAGACATTTAAGGGTTTCTGACTTAAGAAAAATGCTTTAAAAAAGGAAAATCCTTATTTTCCCTTCTGAGGGCAGACAAAGCCCCAAACTGTCAGGTGCTTCGTAAGATGGGAGAAGGAGGAAGGGAACAGGAAAGGCTGGTGTGATGCCTGAGTGCACAAGGAGGTTTTTGTGGCAGACGCAGTTTCCTGAAGCACTCTGAAAGCATCCGAAAAGGACACTTTTTCCTCAGGAAAGGATCCAGCACTGACCATGGGAGGATAACAGCTGTGATAACCCCCTTCTGGGGCATGCCTGCAGGGACCTACACCATCTACACCTGTACGTAAGGGACCACACCTCCTGGGAATAGGAATTGCTGTCAACCTAAATGCTAGTCTTCCCACAAGGACTGAACTTCCAGAAGGTACATTTAGTCAAGTAAGTCACCTTGCACTTTGACAACACCCATCTTTATCCATGCTTTACCTTCGCCCCCTCACAGCAATGGGAAATCTCTGCAGTGCCAAGCTCAATGGCATGTCAGGATATATCCCACTGTGGGTTTATACTGCGCGGCGGTGAGCTTAGCTGGGAAAGTGGATTTTGCTGTGCTGGAATGCCACCCCTGGAGCTGACACACCTTTGGGAAAGGTCCATTCCAGCCCCTCCTTGGGCCGGCTTGCAGTCCCTGTTGAGAGCCCCACTCATGATGCTTGGTTTCACTCATGGTACCAACAGGGGTCCCAAAGACACCTGGGGAAAATGAACCCAGGGTTGGGGGAGAACACAGGAGTTAACTGCTCCATCCCACGGCATCATTAGTCCCTGCCAGAGTGTGGAGATGAGACACCACACAAGGGACCACCAGCGTGTGGCAGCTCCAGGCAAGTACAGAGCCCTTCCATATCAGGGCTTTCTTTACAGGGGATTGTGAGAACAATGTGTGTGTACTTCTTTTTGATATAACTAGAATGGCACTTCAAGGGGAAGAATTATGTGAACAGGTCAGTAATAGCTTTATGCAGCCCAAGGTGAGCATTTGAAAGTTATTTAATAGGCAAAACTGTGCTTTGAACAGTCAGCAAATCAAGGTCATCTCATTCAACAAAATCACAAAGAACAGCAAAAGTGCTAAATCAGTATAGTCATATATTTACAGTGAATAATTTAAGCAGCTCCGGAGTTGAAACCAAGAAGATTTTCTTCAATGCTTTGAATTTAGCTCTGTTTTCAGAACCACTTAAAATGGTAAATTATGTTCTTTTATCCCACTGGTCTTATGGAAACTCAGTTCCTCCTGTCATGACTTCATAAGGGATATTTGCCATAAAGTTCAAGCGGGGACAGGTCCTCTTCGCTTTCATCTCTTCCAGGATGTTCACTTTTGCACACATGCTTACTGAGGACACAAACTGAGATAAAACAGGTTTTACTAGCATTGTTCGAGAAAGCATTAAAAAGATGTTAAGTATTTTTAAAATTAGAACTGTGCTGTAATCTCGGCTGGTATAGACTGACATATTTCCGATGGTATAATGGATCTATGCCAAATTACATCATCTGGCCACAGCATAAGATGTTAAAACCAACTGGAAAACTCATCTGATATTTAAAAGCAACATATGGGAGCAGCAGAGACTTTGGGAAGATACTTCATTTAGAATATTTTGAAAACAGACTGTGTCCTACAGTAGTGTGGAAGGAGGTGTATTAACTTGTATCTATGTCCTGTGGGCAGTAATTATAATTTAAATCTTATCAGTATTGCTCCACGTCTTACTTAACAGTAATTGTCATGGTCTTCTGGGGTAAAGGAGTAGGAAGTGAATGATGCATTGTCATGTGTGTTTAGGAAAAACAAATTTTAAATGAATGAACAGAAATGCTGACTCTGGCAGGACTTGCATTTGCAACTCAAACTCTACAGCTTGTAAGGATTATCCTCAAAACATTGTAAAGAATATGTACGAAAAATATACATTGGAGAGAGACTATTTACAAGGGCATGTGGTTACAGGACAAGGGGGAATGGACTCACACTGAAAGAGAATAGGTTTAAATTAGAAATTAGGAAGAAATTCTTCCCTGTGAGGGTGCTGAGGCCCTGGTACAGGTTGCCCAGAGCAGCTGTGGCTGCCCCATCCCTGGAAGTGTCCAAGGCCAAGCTGGATGGGGCTCTGAGCAAACTGGTCTAATGGAAGTTGTCATTGCCCATAGCAAGAAGGTTGGAATGAGATGATCTTTAAGGCCCCTTCCAACCCTGGCTGTTCTATGATTTTATGACTCTTTGATTCTATGAAAATGTAGAGGCTCAGATAGCCACCAAGTTTGAAGAAATCGGTATTCAGTGGGCACAGAGGCTGTGCTTGGCAAATAGACTGGTTGCTGTGAGTGCTCCTATCTACCTGAATGTCTTCAGCACACCCATATTTAGCAAAGTAACCTAAAGAGGATATCAGTATCACCTGGACTGCTCTGCTGAGCCAGGATCTGTCCCACCTTTGGTTTACACAAGAATTCCACCTGCAAGCTTGTCGATGCTCGAATGCACAAATGGTGCTGTTTGTAGAACAGACACCATGAGAGGATGACACAGACAAACATGGGAAAGGAGCCTGCTTTCTCACTCTCCTTGGCAGCAGGTTGAAGAGCACAGTGCATATTTTGTAGTGATTCAGCATTTGACTACCTAAAGAAAAAAATAAATCAATATTTCCAACTCTGTTTCCCTTATGTCTTTTTAATCCTTAAATAAGATGCAGTGGTGAAAGCCTTATTGTAAAGATCGGTGTTATCTGTAGGTGAAAAGTACAACTGGTTGTTCTCATAAAATGTGAGCCTGCTATTGCTACAGGTTTGCAAAGGAGAATTAAATAGTTCCCATGAAAAATTCAGATGGGGCATAATATTAAAGGGTATTTTGTCAATGGAAGTGATGTTGATGCAGATCAGCGTTTGGGATAAATTTGCACCTTGGCTGAAGATCTCATGCTTTTTCAATATACTTAGGTCTACACATTAAGCCCATCACAGACCTGCTCTGAAACCCAGAGATTTCAGGCTGCTCTGTGTCAGGTCACTTAACAACTTAAGAACAGGAACAGAAAGGGACATGTATCAAACATAAATCAAAAGTGGCATCAATACTGCCAATAACTCCTGGTTTGCAAGCACTGACACCTCCCTTTCCACCCCACTGATTAAAATAAACTCGTGCAGGCACGGATAAGAAGCACTGAAACTGAAATATAAAACTTTCCTTTCCTATTAGCTGGCAAGAGGGGACGGAGAATTTGCCTCAGAGATTTCTGCAACTCAGCCCCTGGTGAAGGCTGAATACAAGGACACAGCAGATACCTAAGCAGGGACTTCAGGCTTTAGTTCTGTATGAACTTGAAATCTGTGTATGACCTGGTGGGGATGGTTTGGGTGGAAGGACGTGGATCACTCTCAGACTGCTCCCTGAATGCCCAGACATTGGAGGGGAGCTGATCACACTGAACCTGATGGCTGCAGGGACAGTTATGTGTGAACCCCTTTGCACTCTGGCAGAGCCTTTTTTTCATAACCAGATTGTCACCCTGTGGTAGGTTCTCCAGCAGGAAGGGTTAACTGCCTGGTTGGCAACACTGGTGATTCTTCAGGTTCTGACAACCGTAGAGGAGCACGTGAAGAATTGCTCTCCAGAGCTGTTTCTCCAATGACTGTAGTGACTAACATGGATTAAGCTCCTGAGTTTCAAGCATCTGAAATTGTATGAGATTTCTTCAGGCCTGAATGTGGCCCTGAGCATCCTCCAGGCAGCAGAACCTGCTCACCACCAGCACAGCACTGACTCAGGCCCACAGCACACAAATTCTGCGTTTTTAGCCTTAAATGGCTAAAAACCAATGAAGTTCAGAGGCAAATCATATGCATTATGTACAACAAAATGACTGGTTTATACCATTATGTTTTGATTTCCTCAGGAAAACTAGGACAATTAGAGGCAGGAAGGAAGATCATAAATTTGAAAGGAGACGTGGGGAGCACCACTCACCTGAATAGGAAGCTTTAAATAGTCTATCGTTGACTCATCTTAATTTGGAAACAGTATAGCTTACACTTTTACTCTTGCTTGTAGAACACAGAATAGATATGCGTTATGATTCATTATACCTATGAATTAAAATAGACTTATGGTAATCTGTACCCAAACACTTAAAATACCTGTATTATTTTTAATTATATGTGTTAGCCTTTTATGGCATAGATGTACAGTGAATAATAGCTAGTTCTGGGAACCATCATGTGAAAATTAAGAGATAGTCTTCAGCCTTTCAGCCACAATAAACTCTCCATCACAAAACTTGGTCGCTTACTAAACCCCTCAGCCTCTAACACATTGCCTATACCTAGACAGATAAATATGGCTCTTTAAACCAGAGAGAAAGATACATGTAATATCTAGTTAGCTGTGCTCTGTAACTGCTCTTTTCTGTAATAGTCTTCCTTTGTATAAAAGAATATGTTGGGACTGCTGACATTAATATAAACATCAATAATGTGTAAGTCCTTAATCAAGATGAGGTACTCCACTGTGCAAGAGGTTATGCATCTTTATATTAAATGTTCTCTCTATCTCTCCCCATTATTTAATAGATAAAATAGAGGAAGTGTGGAGACGGGTAATTTTATCCTTATCTCTCAAGAGGGAACTGTTATACATAGGGGTAGGAGGATTGAGTAACTTGGGTTCTGGAAAGCTGGGCTAGGACCAGGAACTGACCCTGGGCTACATATCCCGTCATCTCAACCAGGAGCCTGCCCTTCCTCTCATTTAGTAACAGCAAAGTGGAGTGCAATCTGAAGATTAGACAATGAAACATTTCCTTTGAAAATTTTAATTTCCTTTAAAATTAATTTGGGGTCCTTGATTACTAGTCCCAAATCCAACAATTGTTCACATTTGTGCATATTCCCATTGTGATTGTTTCTCTGAAACAATACTTAGGCAAGCACCACATTGCCAGGTCAGAGTAGGAGCACTGGAGACTTGGGATGCCCCTTAAAAACTATTTTCAACAGCTTGTTGCACACATATGGCCTTTCCCTGACAACCAGGCTCAAAAAGTAGGTAATTCAGCCAGCATTTGAGCAAGATGGTGCCTTACTGTGGCTTCTGTGCAGCCAACACACGCTTCTGAAACCAGCACAGTAACCACAGATGAGCAGATCCCAAATATTTTGATAGACAGAGCCCCATAAAACATCAAGTTAGAAACTCGGCAGCCCACAGACAGCCACGACTTCGGTGGCTGCCTCAACCTGTATCTAAGCAGTAACCCACACGAGTCAAGTGGTGGGAGGGAGTTTCTCACCCCCTTCCTCCAGAGCTTCCGTTGGTGTTGCTCCAGTTGCTGTCACGGGCACTCGAGTGATGCTGTGTGATTCTAATGCGCTGCCCCCCTCCCGAACACGTGGGCGGAGTTCACATCTCTTACGTGTGGCGAAACCCTCTCCCCTGAGAAGAGCTGCCAGGAATTCCTTGGCCTGCTGTGAGCAGCACTGCCAGAGCCGCGAGGTGAAGCGTGGTGAAGATCAGATAAGAACGAGGAGTGTCTCCGCTGGGTGCAAATTCAAGAACAGGGGGCCTGCTGCAGACACATCCTGACGTGGGGTCCCCAAAGCACCGTGTTAATAAGGGCTTAGAGGTAATGTGTGTGAAAACAAAGAATTTGCTAGTTGGCCATGCGCATTTTGAGATTTCTGGATCATAACTTGCACTGTGAATCCCAGCCAGAAGTCAGTGGGCAGACAACACAGAGAAATGGGAACATTGGTGGAACAAGTGGTCCAGCAGTTTTGTAAGGAAACCAATGAAATTCCCAATGAATCCTCTCATATTTTCCAGATTGCTTGGTGTGGATTCAAGTGTAGCATTAATCTTCTGTCTGTGGTAAAAGTCTGGTTGAGGTTGTGAGCTATCAGGAGTTAAATCCTTGAGGTATGGCAGTGTAGCATATCCTTCTCCCAGTTCCTACACTGGAGATCCATGATACTACCACATGGATATCAAAAAGGAGAGATTAATCTCTCCTCTGGCCCACATTAATTAGTCTTCAAGAAAAAGGAACGAATAGCATCACTGCAAAGGACATCTGCAATCCTTGTGCTGGGACTGGGCTTCTCCATGCAATAATTTATGTCCTTTCCTTTACCTGCCTGACGTTTGCCTTGCCAGTCTCTGTCTGTACACATCTGGAGTGATTTAACCCTGTGCCGCTGGGATTTTCCACCTCGTCTGCAGTGACATTCCTTCCACTATTCTTTCCCCCCAGTATTCAAGCTCTGTTGCTTTTGCTTTCATTTTCACATCTACTGGCTCAAGGAACATTGCCAAAAATGTGACTGTAAACATGCTGTGATCCCAGAGGCAGCAAGATGGTGACTCCGTGGAGGTGGAGAACCAAACACAGGACCTGAGTGTAAGGTGGTTTTAAACCCTATTCTTCCCATCGATGGAGATCTTTCCGAGCCAATCCTGCTGGAGATCCAAATCATCAGGTCATTAACCCCTTCCCAGTCTGAAAGTGGCCATGTATGTAGCCCCACCATTGCTTACTGGTTCTCCCTCCCGCTCAGCAGCATTCTTTCATGGTAAGGTTTGTCTCTGTATCAGACTATACCCTGCTGCCTTCCTTTGTTTTTTTTTTTCTCCCAGGCTGTGTATGTGTTTATTTCCTTTGATGTTCCTAGTAAATAGGTCATTACTTCCACCCTCTTGTCTATACCAGTTAATCTATACCATTACCTGTTAGCCTGCACTCTTTTCAGAAGGCCCTGCCCCAAGTGGTATTCCTATTAGCACTTCAAAAGGGGAATTGATCTGGGTGTTTTTAATGAATTATCAGCTGTAGCTTTCTATCAGCATTAGCATCCAAGGAGCTCTTCTGGATTACTCCTCTCCACAGCCTCTGGGGTTACTGCTTTGACCTCTCCTTAGTGAGCAATGTTACCCTGTGGATGTTTCTGCACTTAGATTTGTTCGGTTTCTTGCTATTCCCACTATGTCCCACTCTTCATTTATTGAAATTCCTTTAGGATGGTGCTTCTAATAAATGATTTGCAATTCACACTCCAGCTGAGTGTTATCTTTGAATTTGATTGATGTATTTTTCTTCTCCTTCCTCAATGCTACTGCAGATGAATATAATGTCCAACTCAGCAGGAGTCCCTGAGGAGCCCAACATGGCAATATTTATAAGCATACTCCACTCTCTATTGTAGGGGCTGATTTTAATCTCTTTCATTGTTATTCTCTGTATCCACCCTGCGTGTTTCTTGTAATGCTTTGGGCCCGGTCCAGCCACTGTTAAAGTCAACTGTGTCTGCATGGAATCCTTTAGGGATGGATCAGGTTCTACAGGAATATTACATCTGAAGAAACCAAGTAAAATTACTTACTGAAATCAAGGACCTTTCTGCAGAAGAGTTCTCTGTAAAACCAGTTGTCTTGTCAGACAGCGGAACCCTTAAGGGGAAATTTACAAAGTGACTCAAGGGACCATATCCCTTCTTCCTCCCACCAGCACGTCCCACTACACTGTATACTCATCCCACATGATGGATAAGCAGCTGCTTATCCTTCACTCTCCCCACCCAACACTTCCCACTCCCCGTGGTTTTCCTCCTCCCATCAACACTGTGAGTATAATCTGTCTGTAGAGTCTATCACTTGGGTGCAACTGCTCCTCTTAACGCGACCTCTGTGTGTGTGTGACACGCTTCTGTTTTGTTCCTCCTGCAGAACAGCTAATAGTGCTTTCTGATTATTAGAGACCAAGTTTCACCTGGAAAGGATGTCAAGTTAATTGATCTGTAATTCCCCTTTTGGAAAAGAAGCGTGATGTTTTCCCTCCGCCAGTCACCAGGGCTTCCTCAGTTCTCCAGGAGCACTTGAATATAATGGATAATGGGCCTAAGAGTTTTTCAGCTAATTCCTTTAATACCCTTGGGTATGTACCATCTGGCCCTCTGTGCCGATTTGAATGCATTGTGCTCTTTATATTTCTTTGCTCTTTCTTTAATGATTTTGCTAACTCCTGGCTCTCAGTTTCTTGGCTTTCCTTTGATTGCTCATAGCACACAATGTTTTTAAAGGAATTTTACAAAACTAGAATAGGTGACCTTTTTTTAAACTCACTGTATCCATGGCAAAAATTAACTTGCTTTTTAAATTAACCTTTCATCAAGAAGCATTGTGTCTCAAAAGTTTGAGCTGAGATTATTAGCTTTTATCCTATCCAAGCAAGACTGCATCTACAGGACTTTTCCTGCTATTTGAAAGAGAAAGGCATTCAAGAGAATTTTTTTTAAGATCCTATATCCAAGCCTCGTCTTCTCAATACTGGTAGGGAATTTTTCTTTCTTCCTATTATGTCCTATTTTCTCTCTCTTCAAGTGCATTTATATGACCCTGCTTACATCCTTCAGATACTTGTAGACTCAAGTCTGCTATTTTCTTATCTCTTTGCCGGCTTATGACTTCACCTTCATGAATCAAACCCACTCCAAATGATCTGATCGTGTCTCTGCTCTCCTTTAAGACCTCTGATTTTGCAGCGTATGGCATTGAGACTCCAAGAAATTAACAGCAACCTTCCAGTGGTATCCAAGACGGCAGATTAGGGTGATTCCCACTGAGGATGGCAGGGAATTTCGCAATTCCAGCTGGCTGCCAGAAGTTACACGTAGATTCTACTCATATATCACTGCCCAACCTCCCTTAACATGGCTGCTTCCAAGTGTCCTTTGGGGATATTTTCTCCTTATTGATGGTAGCCCATATTATTCCACTTTCGTGATGTTATTTCCTGGCCACATTGTTGATCTCTGTAGGTGCCACGGGGTAAATTCTCTGTTCAATCACTCTCAAATCTCCTCCCATTTTAGCATCAACACCATCTTGCTGTACTGTGCATTTTCCCTGCACACTTGCACATGACTTGCTTTCATTTCTCTCCAAACTTCTATTATCCAATATGCTTCCCAGAATATTTTCCATGTTAAATGGCTTCTATAGAATTTCCTGTTCCTTTTTTTAAAACAAACGAACAAACTTTTTTCTCCTTTCTACATGGGCATATTAGACACGACAGGTTTATACCTGTCTACCTCTAATACATAGTGTCCTTGGAATAGGTACAGACAACGATGGGTCTACCCACATGCTGAAAGATGGAGTAAAAGGTAAGTAAAATTCATTAGATGAAGCAGCACAAGTAGTCAGCACAATGACCAGGGCATGGTCACAGGATGTTTTTGATTTGAATGTGAATCATTCCCTGTACAATCCACTGAGGCTGGAAGGGCACAGCCTCCTTCCGTCTTGCATTTAGGTGGCATCAGATGAGGCCAGTTGTGGTTGCCTTCCCTCCACCCTGACTTTGGAAAATCTTCATGACATGGACCCCAGAGCTCCGTTCCTTTGGCACATCCAGTGAGGTGGTGTCTGAGTACGGACTAGTCCATGCCTGTCAAAATGCTGGATGGGAAGCAGTGCAGAATAGGACACTCGATAACTTCCCCAAGCCTTCAGGCTACAGAGAAAAAATGACCCCCTTTTTCTTTGCAGAGACAATAAACAAAAGGCTGCATTAAAACCTTTGTTTGCAGGAGATCATGAAGATTTCAGTGATACCACACTCCCCTGCAGGAGGAGGGATTAAGAGGGTTACAGAACAGATTTACAAGCCTTGGAGAGAGTAAGTATCCAACGGAAATCTCTGGCAATCCCCTTCCCTTCCTCTTCTGCATCTCACCCTGTCTTCTGGTAACAGTTAGAACAAAACCACCAGCTCTTGCTTATTTTAATGTGTTCTCTATTTTATCCTGAACCCAAATGAAACATCAAAGGTCTGGCTCAAGCACTTGCAAGTAAAAATAGCTCTAAGGCCAATATATTTAAGGCCCTTGAATGGTATCTCTGAAATAAGTCATCCTAAGCCCATGAGAGGGGAATGGTGTTGTTTGTTGAAGGAATGTGCGTGGTGCTGATAGTGGGCAGTACTGACATGTAAAGAGCAATGAGTGATACTGCAAAACAAAAGGAAGGTGAGAAAAGGGGCATGAAAACTGCATTGCACTGTATTGTGGAAGAAGAGCAAAATCTATTCAAGATAAAAGCCAGTTTCAAGCTGCCTTTATTTTCTTTCCAATCTGATCCTTCTCCTCCTTCCTGAGAAATTTAGATTTGAATGTGTCTTCCTTGGTACATGAGAGAATGGTAAATCTTGGTACATCCTTGGTAGACAGGGGTAAGACCCCTGCTCTCCCACAAAGTACTGCAATTTGTTTATAACCATCCAGGACTCATTTATTTCCTGTGACGTGCCCGTTTTTGAAGTAAGATAAATCAAGGCTATGAGGGCATCAGGCACATCCCATGTAATCCTTTTGAATCAGCCTTTTGTCTGCATTGCTCTGCGCTTGAACAAAACACTATGCTTTTATTCTCTGTTACTACAAACTTCTGTCCTAAATTCCTTTGCTTCACAAGTAAATAATATTTTCTCTTTCCATTTTCTATTAACAAGGTGAATGCACCTTTGCAGTCATTATTCCATATTGCCTTTACATCTGCAGTCTCTTACTGAAACTTGGGCAAGGAGAGTTTGAGCCACTGTGATACCAATACCAGGTGGGATTTTCTGGAATAGATCCTGTAAGTCCTGTCTTCTTTTGACCTGATGTTTTCCACCACCATTTTCCAGCAAATGGTTCCCAAATGCAACATTTCTTATTAGGTATTCTCAGATATGATGGAGGTATATCATCTCAGGATGTAAACACAAGGTATTCCACAGATTCCTGCCTGTCCTGGCCAGTCCTGGCCTGTCCTGGAAGACAATTTATGAAATCCCTTGAGTCATGAAGGAGGCTTTATTTACTAGGAAGGTACTCGAAAGAAGTTGGAAAGTATACTTGATTTTAAGCACACACATCCTTCAAAGGCTGATGCACAGACAAACCCACCGAAGTGAATCCTTATGGCTCACCAGTGAGGTATATGAATGTGGCCATATGGAGTAGATGTGGGCTTCACACTGTGAGCAGTGCAGCTGAGAGTCCCGTTAGCTGAACCAGAGAAAAGGACAATAATGGGTCAAAACCGGCCAGATACACAAGGGGCAAGTGCTGAAAAACCCAGTCTTATGGCCCTCAAGGCTGCTCTATTAAAATGAGGGCTTGATGCAGTTATTTAAGCAGGATGAACAAGATAAAATGGGCTTGTTGGTGTTGGATGCTGAGGCAGTGTTTAAGACATCCCTGACTCACAGCTCACAAGCTGGGACTCGTTTTGCAAGTTCAGTCCCTGTTCAGATAGGATCAGAGAATGTCTCTGGGCTGGATTGCGAAGGAAGCAGTCTTGCCAAATATGCTCTGCCCACAGCACCGTCCAGACCCGTCAGATGATATTTCTTCTAATTTTACTAATGTATGCTTGGCCTCAATTCCACGCTACCTGAGGCTACAGCCGTAATAAAAACACAGCACACATGCTGTGGGTGGGTGCGTGCAGCTGGTGGGAGTTGAGGCACGTGAAAGTGAAAAATACAACCCTTTCTTAACTGCAGCAGAGGAATCAAGAAATAATATTCCACGGAATCCTTTCCTTCTCTCTCTCTCTCTGTGGCACACCCTCACCCATAGCCGTGTCTGTCGCCAGAGAAGATGACAGCTGGTTTCCTCCGTACAGAGATTGTTGCATACCTGAGCAATGCTGAGATTTTCGGGAAGAAGTGGGCTTGTATTGCCACACACAGGTTGTGTTCGGGTGTGGCTCCTGCACCAGGATCATCCCACGTACCCGCCTTGTGGGTTGTGCTGGTGGATGGGGTGTTGGTGATCCAATCCCTGCCTGAGGATGAGACCATCACGCTGCTGTCTTGCTGTGATCATGCAGGCCATACACTTCTGGAATGGAGTGAAAGAACCCTGGGCACATGTTTGTCTCCTACCCATGAACTGCTTCCATGAACCCTTCTGGTGGAGATGGGTTGGGCTGCAGCTCTGGGCTGGGTGAAAATCTCACTAAGCACCTCATGGGTTTAGAAAAGTTTGACTTCTTAGAGCCACAAGCCCTCATGAATATGGCAACTTCTAACATCGCTGCTGTGTCTACAGAGAAGAAATTAAAGTAGAGGCGCCAATGAAGGCAAGGGACTGTTGGGGAAAAGAAAAGCTAGCCCCGGGGAAGGGGCAGAGAGGAACTCCTCGGTGCAGCCCTTGTTTCTGCTCTCAGGATGTAAACACAGGCACTAGAGGGATACTCCCCCAGAGGAGCAGAACATGTTGAGGTCCTGATACCATCCTCACCACTGAAACCAGCCAGCCATCGCAGCTCTTGACGTCCCTGCCACATTGTCCCACAAACATGTACCCCTGATATCACTTGTTAGGGGCCACCTTGTTCTCTGACAGCTATTCCTAGTGGAATCTCTTGCAGAAAGAATCAGCATGAGCTAGAGAAACCCGTGGGTAGTACTGAGAAGGCACTTTATATGCTGGGAAATTTGGGATTTTTATGGACTTGCAGAAGCTTCAAGCTTCTGACATTAGTCTGAATCCTTTTTTCCTGAGCTTATAGTGAGCTTTGGAGCTATCAAGAGTACTTTCTGTCTAAAAATTTGTGTTCCACATATAGCACAGTCTATTTGTGTTGACTTTCAACAACAGCATTTTATTTACTGGCAGCATTTTTTGTTGGCTGATATTTAGCAGCTCCACCTGCCAATGCCCAACCCTGCAGGATAATATGCAAGTAAAGATGATGCAAGAAATAGAAAATGGTCACTTCCTGTTTCCACTTCATTTGATTCATTTCACACACTTGGTATATTAACGATTGCTTTTCTCACTGGTCTGTGCCATCTCAGATGCCTTAAAAACACTTGCCCAAGCAATGTACTGTCACATCAGAAGGAGTTTTTTTTCCTTGCTCTCTCCAGGGGAACCTCCACCCCTCTCTAGGCAAAACACATGAGATGCTAAGGCTTAAAATTTATGGTGCCTGATTTAAAAGCCAGGATGTCTCCTGGTCTCAAGGGAAGGGAAATGACCCTTGGCTTATTTTGCAGTCACTCCTTTTCAGAGAAGGAAGTGCTAATAAGTGCTCACTTGAGGCACAACAGCTTAGCACAAATGAAGGCCAAAAAGCAGACACATAATTGCTGTGAGTGGGAATAGAGGAGCCAAGAAGAACAAGTGAGAAGTTTCCCTTGTGAGCAGTGCTCTGTGAGCGATGCACATCAGCAGTCACGATACTGTCTGAGACAGGAGCTACCCAATAGCCAGGACTGCCCAGGGATCCTGCTTCTCCTCCCAAAGCAGCTCACTTGGAGCTGGGGATGGGTCCATGGTTGCAGCCTGGGAGAGAAGATAGAAAGGAGAAACAGCACCGGGAAAAGGAAATGCCTGAAAATCATCATAGGTGTTGGTAGGAATTCCACATGGAGACAGTCCATCGCATGCTCTGCAGATACATGAGCTCTTGAGCAGTTTGAGAACAGCTCTGAAAACCCATCCTGCTCACCCAAGGAAAATCTCAGGTGGGATTTCAAAGCACAGCACCCTCAGGCTCTTGGGACCCCTCCTGGAAGAATATCAGGGCATTTGCTTCCACTGCACCCAGCACCTTCCCCTCGAGATGAGCCTTCCCACAGCCTCCTTGGTGGGGACATCTCCTTGGCTGTGACACCTCTGAGTGACGCACCCTGGTTTCCCCTCTATACACCCCAAAAGTGACCATGCTCCAGGCCCCACAGGGAAGCAACCACAAAACAACATGAACACAACAACATGATGCAGCTGGAAACCAGAAAGGGCCATTAGTTTGTCTTACCTGGCTTGGCAATCAAAAACCATCAGATTTCACATGAGTGCTGCATCCGGCGACTTGGTGACGTGAAATATCTTGATGCTCTCAAGACTATAATGTCTCAGTCAGAATCTGGGAACGGAATGGACTGATCCTCAGCAGTGGCAGAAAAGGACTTGGATGAGCTGTGCCTCCGTGACACCGCCAGGCAACCTGCAACTAACTATCGTAGAGGAAGGCAAAATGAATCAAGATTCTTGTTCTCTGATCTGAGGAAAAAAAACTGTTTTGAACCTCAAAAGGAGTATTCAGCAAGTTAGAATCAAGAGTCAAAAGGGGATGTGGAAACACTGCCATGTACAACTGTTGCACCACTTTTCTTGTTGCATTTCCACTTATTGCTCAAGAACGGTGCATGACCGTTTTGGCCAGGACTTGCCAGTGTTTGTGACTAGAAGTTCAGCATGATAGTGGCTAACACCCTTTTTAGTAACTTCTAATAGGTCCCAGACAATGTGTAAAATGAACATAAGTAATTTCTTAAAGACTTGATGCACAAAGGCTTGTGCGTCCCATTTGAATACTATAAACAGCTTATAAGAAAATCAATTATGAGGCAGTAAATCTAGGAGTCCCAGGCAATAAATTCTTTTGTGTTCCTAATTTCTATGTCTTTTCTTGCTGTTACAAGTTGTCAGAAGGGTATCTGCTCTCACAGATGTATGCAAACACACATTCCCACCAGATCTTTCAGAGATGGTGCTCCTCTCTAATGTCCTCGTCTTGGAACAGGAGGGAATGGCAGTACCTCAGCCTTTTCCCAACAAGCAATTCATGAATCAACAGAGGGGATTATCCTGCTATTTTTACCATTGGTGCAGCCTCACTTTCAGAACCGTGTGCTGTTCTGGGTCCCAAAATTTAAGAAAGTTGTTAAGGTACTTGAATGGATCCAGAGGAGGGCAACAAAGCTGGTCAAAGGGCTGGAAGGAATGTCCTGTGAAGAACAGCTGGGGATTTTGGGCTTTTTCAGTTTGGAGAAAAGGAGGCTGAGGAGTGAACTCATTGCTCTCTGCAGCTTCCTGAGGAGGGGAAGTGGAGAGGGAGGTTCTGATCCCTTCTCCCTGGGATCCAGTGACAGGGTGCATAGGAATGGTTCAAAGCAGCTCCGGAAGAATTTCACTCTTGACATTACAAAATATTTCTTTACTAGGAGGATGGTCAAACACTGGAATGGGATTCATTGAGAGGTGGTTGATGCCTGCAGGCTGTCAGTGTTTAAAGAGACATTTGGGCAATGCCCTTAGCAATATGCTGTAACTTCTGATCAACCCTGCGGTGGTCAGGTACTTGGACTGGATGATCGTCATAGGTTCATTCCAACTGAAATAGTTCTATTCTATTCTATTCTATTCTATTCTATTCTATTCTATTCTATTCTATTGCCTTTGGCTTAGCATGTAGCTGCTGGCAAAGGCCCCTGCTCGTCTTCCACACAGGCCACGAAGTCTGGCTTTGCTGGGTTGTTCAAACTGAGTCCAAAAGAAAGAACTGCTCTGTGAGTGTGCTTTGGTGAGTCCAACCTGCCAGCTCAGCCGCCTACGCTCGTGCTCTGTCCGGGGGAAATGACACCTGGGCATTTCTAGTAAGCCCAGCATCCTTTCACTGGCTGCTGCTGGGAACTCCCCACTGAATCACCCAACCTTCTGCAGACATAGACGCATTTCCTTCTGTTTCCTTCTGGAGAAACCAATCTGTGTGCACCCTCTGAGAGCATGTGAGGTCTGACAGCGAGGCCAGTCAGCCAGGTATCAGACAAGCAGAAGTGTGTTTTCAGGAACACTTCAGTTTTCACGTCTGTCATGTTTTACTGTCATATTGGGAACTGGAAGTATCCTGAACTTTCAGAGGGAAGTGGTAAATGAGCGAAAAATATACCCTTAGAATGCACCTACTCCTGCAGGAGCCGTGAGCTTGTATTACTGTCATATTCCGAAGACTCAGCCACATGTGTGATAACCACATTGAGGAAAATTGCAGTTGGCCTTCCTCTCCATAATGTCCAGGAAGAGGGAGAGTAGGAGTTGGATTCAGAGGGCAGAGTATTCCCCACACCATGCAAGTTTGCCCTGTTGGACATACTCACTTCACTGAAGAGTAGTGCCAGTAGCCGGATCAAAGCACATCATGCAGAAAAATATCCTCCCTTGCTACAACAAAGTGGGAAGATGAGGTGTCAGTAGACTCCTTACTGCAAGGCTGGGTTTGCCAGGCTTCATGGTGTTTGCTCATGTTGCACCCTCACTAGCAAGGCTCAAAAGTGCCTCCAGTTCCCCTCGTTCAGTTCTCTTCCAGGTAGAATCACCCACCCACCGTGATTAAGTCACTTCTCAACCTCCTGTCTGACAAGCAAAGAGCATCCTGGCCCCCAAACCTCATTTTCCAGTGGCAGCCTGACTTCACTGATCTTCTTTTATACCCTCTGGTGTCTTCATGTCTTCTCACAGCCCTAGCACAAGCCACTCTGGTAACAGATGCGAGATTGCTTTCCTGATTGCATGTGACTCCACCTTCCACCCCTCTGTGAAAGAGCCAGACATTTCTTGTCACACCTCTGCACAGAAAGAGTCTCTAGACATTGCTGGCACCACTTCCCCAAGCAGTCTTCCATCCTGTGGGCAGACACGGGGTTTGTTTGAGATGGAGAGCTCGCAGCCATGCCAGGCTTCCCAGGTAGCATGTGCCAGAGCATATGTAGTTTAAGTGAACAGAAATGTAAAGAACAGGCTGACTATCCCTCCCTGTCACCAGCCAAGTTCTGCACATGTTCCCCCGTAAAATTTCCAAATGAGGTCAAGGCATTTAACTCATTATCATCAAAGAGTTCCCCCACCAGGCTGAAGAGTTTCCAGACAGATGACAAACACTACATCTGAGCGATGTGGATCACCAAAATCCACCATTGCAGCACAGCTGCTTTGGACTGGAACTCAGCAGGTCTCTCAAGCCAGGAGTGTTACGCAACCATTGCGTGGAAAGGAGGAAATCAACAGAACTTCTCTAGTTTAAATCGCAGCAGAAAATTAAGTAAATTAAAAGTGGGCTTGGCCAATGACATTCAGACTCCAACACCTGGGAATGGAAGGTCCTCATGGTTCTAGTGGCCACAAGCCACCAGGAAATTAAAAGTAGCTTTCTATTTGGGAGGCTGGAGGCCAGCAACACCATGGCCCCTACCAGCACTGTATTAGTCCTAGGTTGACCCCACCTGACAGCACTTCCTGCAGCATCTGGATATTCTTTGGATGTCTCTGCCAAGTTGCAGATTGTTCCCAGCCTGCTGAGTTCATGAGACCTGAAAACACACATCTGCCTGGGAGCTGGCAGCATCAAAGGAAAGAACTGTACTGAGAGCTTGGCTATCCCTTTGCCAGCAATCACGTGAGAACAGATCGGGCACAGGCCGCCAGGGATGGCCCAGACTTCACTGGCAACAGCAGCCCCACTGCTGGCCATGGCAAGGTGGCTCGGAGGCGGCCAGATCCTGTCCCCATCCCTGACAGCTCTGCCCAGGGGGAGTGACACACACAGAGAAGCCTGCATCCGATTGAGCTCCAACAGGATCCACTCTCAGGGAGGGATTGGCCCTCCCTTACACAATCTGACTGTGCAGGATGGCAAGTCACGGCACCTGGGGGGCAGCTGAGTGATCAGGGCTCTCCGGAACAGATGTGCTTCTGTCTGTCCAACATGTTCCCTACAGTGCCTTGGGCCAAGCTTGCCCACAGGCACTAACTCCAGAAGAATTTTCCCTGTCTCTTGTGCAAACTCCCACCCAAGCAGAGTGCTCTCCTATGGATTCAGTTAAAATTTTGGTGCCCTCTGCAAACCACAGGGCATCTGCATCATAACAAAATATCAGATCTGGTTTGAAAAAATATCATCCTGTGTCAGGGAGGCCCTACAGGACACAGGGTTGATAAGGACACGAGCAAATGCCTGACGGAGATGGGTCACGATGGCTGGCGGAGCCAATTGTGGCGTCCATGCTGGCGGTGGCACAGCAGGTGACAGGCATTGCAGGTTTCCTCAGTGGCACAGCTGCCTGAGCTGAGCTGAATTTTTGAATAAGAAAGCAAAGCCCTGGTTTAGTGTTTTTGTGCACGGGGAGGGTGTGCCGTGGAGCCAGAGTGTCTGGGACAGCCATGGCCAGAGGAAGCCGCTGCGGCTGCTCGCGGAGGAGGAAGTCGGTGAGTGCTGGGCTTTGCTGGAGAGCAGGGGAGGTGGCGGGGGGAGTTAGAGGAGGGAGTCCAGCCTAAGAAAAGAGCACGGAAGGAAGAGGCTTGGAAATTGCACTGCTGATGCGGACGCGGAGGAGAGGGCCTGGAAAGGAGCTTGTCCCTACAGGCGGCTTTGTGGGATGTGGGAGAAACGGCTGAGGTTTCAAGATGGAGGGACTGGAAGGAGCAGGAAGGCACAGGTGGATGAGGTGGAGAATTGCTTCCAAGTGGAAAATAGTCCAGGAAGTAGCGGCTGGAACTGGAGGGTAAAACCCGAACATACTAGGAGATATGGAAAATGTCCCTAGTGACCAAAAGTCATCAGTCAGAACTGCTGAAATTGTGTGTGAAATGAGAGGCATCCTGGAGCAGCCAAGATGAACAAAACCCAAAACTTTGCCCTCAGGTATCTGTAGCAAACACGCAATCGGTCTTACCTTGTAGACTCATGGCTTCATTTCACCATCATTTTTGTTTTGCTTGGTTAAAGCCCTTAAGCTTTACCTGGCACCATTTAAATGTGATGAAAAAGGGCAGAAAAGCAGGGAATGGGCACATGTTTTTTGCTGGAAAATCCCCAAGTGCCTGTACACAAGCAGAGAGCAGACCAAAATCATGCAGTCAGGAGCAGGCTGGAAACATCGAGCAGTACGTGAGGCACATCACCAGCATGTGCTGCAGGCATCTCTTCCACTGCATGGAGAAGCCAAGCCAGCAAATATTGGTGTACACAGCCCCAAGGGCAATGGCAGCTAGCCACGGGGCAGTGCAGGGCAGGATTTCTAGGGAGCTGGGGCAGGAGAAGAGATCTGCTGTGTCACAGCCACAAGACAGTCCTCATAAAGGAGTCAGGTAATGGTGCTCTCTGGGTATGAGTTTTAGCAGCCAGTTCTGCTAAGCCAGATCCAAGTGTGCATGTCCAGAGCAGAGTGACAAAGCTGGGGAAGAGTCTGGAGCACAAGGCCTGTGAGGAACAGCTGTAGAAACTGGGGGTGTTTAGCCTGGAGAAAAGGAGACTCAGGGGGCACCTTATCCCTCTCTACATCTCCCTGAGAAGAGGTTGTAGCAAGGTGGGGGTCACCTCTTCTCCAGGGTAAAAAGTGGTGGACAAGAGGAAACAGCTTTGAGTTGTGCATGGATTGGATGTTAGGAAAAATTTATTTACTGAAAGGTTGGTCAGGCACAGGAAGAGCTGTCCAGGGAAATGGTTGAGTTACCATCCCTGGAGGCATTTAAAAGATGTGTAAAAGTGGCACTCAGTGACATGGTTTACTGGTGGACTGGGCAGTGTTTGGTGATCATCTTAGACATCTTTTGCAACCTTAAGGATTCTATGATTCTGAGTGCTTCCTGCCCAGCCCAGCCCAGCCCAGCCCAGCCCAGCCCAGGATTAAAAACTCTGTTTGTTGTTGTGTCCTAACACTTATATCCCTTTGAATGTGCCCTGGAGATGTCCTAATCAACTACTGATTGAGTAAACTCCTTACCCAAGGGCAGTGCAGGATTTAGCAACAGCCTATGGTGCAGCTGGCAGCACCCAGCAGTGCTCTGCAGTGCATGGCAGTCCCTTGTTCCCTGGCGCTCGCTGCCATCGAAAGGTTTGCAGAAATCCAGATGGGAGATGGCTGATGACAAAGCCCAGCAGTGTCAGGACTGATCTGCAGAAGTGCTGTGTTAGGCTCAGACTGGCTGGAGTTCAGCACAGATGTGTGAGTGAAAGAAGCATGTCTTGCTGATGTGGTTCATAACTCCTGGGCTGTGGGCTGAGTTCCTCGTGTTGGCATCTGATGTGTACCTAGTGAGGTTTAAAAACAAGTAACTCCAAGAACAAACAAAGAGGCAGAGCCGAGCTGCCCGGGGTGGCCTGTTTTGTGACTGGAGACTCCAGAGTCCAATGAAACACAAGATGCAGCTGTGGCAGGGCTGTTACAACATCTGTAGACACCTTTTGTGCCTGATGTGGTTGAGGTCCTTTTGCTGGTTTTCCCTGCAAGCTAATGAGGTTTCTCTCTCCTTAAAGCAGAGACAAGAATTCACAGAAATAATAGGAGTGCAGCATATCTGAGTGCCACCCCCTTCTGCCAAGTGTTTGTTGCAAGCAGCCAAAATGATGAAAAGTTGACCTGGAGGGGAAAAGAATGATACAGACACATTTGCAAATCCTGACTACAGAAACTGCATGAAGCAAAGCTACAAAATTGTAACTTCTTGTTAGTTTAGTAGAGTTTTAGTAAGGAGTGCCATATATTGTGGCTAGCACATACAGAATTTGGATGTATTAAATATTTCTAAAATTATATGGCACTCTGTTGTGTGTTATTATAGGTCTATTTGGGGTTTTTACCTGCAACAGCTCTAACGATTAAGTCTGTATAATTCTTGCTAAACCATCCTGCAAGGTCAGAACTGTGGTCTGTGCTTCAGCAAAGAGAAGAGCTGAGGACTGTGAAGAACAACTTGCCAGGCTGGAAAACATGTAGCACCTGCATTCTCCCATCACACATGGGAAAACAGACACTGGTTTTCCCCACTAGCATTTTTCCTGGTCTGCAATATCTGTACTGAATACTGTCAGCCTGTGGAAGGAGGTAACAGTGTCACAGGCACCGAAGTAATTTCTAATAGCAATGGAAAGTGTCTAAAAATGGCTTCCTGCAAGCATGATCTAAGTTCACCATTTCTGCTCCTGACGAGCAACATCTTAGGCAGTTCTGGATGTTTTCTTGATTTTTAAATGTGACTTGGAGCGTGTTAATGTTAATTACAAGTACCAAGAGCTTTGCAGGTTATGCTGATTTGGATGGAAAAGCAAAGTATATCCTGTCTTGTTTCATGATTCAGCCCTGTAATTGGTAGTTTCAGTTCTGATGGCAAAAATCACCATGGTAGTAGAGACGCAGAAATAGTAAGCTGCTGTTCAGATTCCTAGTCTGATCTTTGCTGTCTGAGTTGCAAATCTGAAGCTTGTACAAAATAAAAGCTGTATCATCTTTCTTAGCAGACAGGGAATTTATAGAGCACAATATACAATTACCCTACAACATATATTCCTTTCTTTAGTAAGTCTGTCACTAGAACTTTCCACTAAATATGGAAAATTTAGTGTAAATGTGTTAAACATTTGTCATAGAAAAACATTAGCAACTATATATGCATATATGTATACGTACACATATGTGTATATATGTGCCCATGTATACACGTACATACCTAAAAGCACATATACATTTTTTCATAGGTTGGCCATTTCTCACTGCAAGAGCCTCTCTTAGTGCTGGATACAGGTATTTACCTGCTAAAAATATATATACATGATGTTCAGGCAATGGTTCTTATCAGCCCTGCCTGCTCATGACTGCATCCCCCCAAGTACTGCCAAGCTTTTGCAATCTGCCTAAATAGCTGAAAATAAAGATCTTAATTAAGAAAAGTCAACCTGGCCTGCTTGGTCTTAGGCACCTTTCTTCCTGCTTTCAACCTGAAATCAGCTTTCTATGAGGCGGGGAGGAAAACTCAGTGAAAAATTGATAAAGGGTGAGGAATGCACTCAATACAGAGACCCAAAGAGAATTAAAGGTGAGGCTTGTGTTTCATCTTTAGGCATGAGGTAAGAGCATGGCCATGAAATACCTCAAATACAGACATTATCAAAACCTGAACCTTGTTTTCTCTTACAACAGCCTTTGCTCAGGGAACCTGACAGAAAGATCTAGAAATGAAACTGATGCTGAGTATATCCCAAAAGGGCTTTTTATACATATAGACTCAATGCACATGATGGATGGTGAGCCCCTACATGTGTTGGACATCTGTAGATATAAAAATGTTGTCAGATTTTGCACAGGTGCAATAGAGAACCATAGAAATGACCAGGAAGTTGCCCAAAAAGCCTATTTGGTTTCACTCGAAGAAGACTACATGGACAATTGGTCAGTAAGCACATTTCCAGGGAAATGGCGTATTCCTGCAGAGGTTTGGAGCCAGGAGAGACTGAGGCACAGGGTGATGTAACCCCACCAGCTCGGATCAGGAAGCTGCACTGGTCCAGTGCATCCAATTTCTATGTTTGACCCCATTGCAACATGCTTGGTTTGATCTGTACCCACACTTACCAGCTGTGTGCTACCAGTGAGAGTGTTTATTCACCAGAACAAACTAGGCAGGGAGTTGCTGGGTATCTGCCTCTTCGGTCCGGCTGGAAGCTTTGCTGCAGCCTCAACATAAAGTTATAGGGCTCAGCTCAGGGCTCACTGGAAGAAACACTGTGACCTGCAGCATTCAGGAGGTTGGCCTAGGTGACCTAAGTGTCCCCTTTGGCCTTATGCTCTATGAATACTCCTGCAAGACCAACTGCCTTAATCCCTTACCAGAGAGGTGGGGGGATACTGATCTTCTCTCGTAAGACTTTCCATCTCTATTATGGCACACAGTCTTAAGCAGCTCACGTTCACCCATATGGCCAAGCACATACTTTGCATTTGTCTTCTGCTCTGGTGTTAATGATCCTACCAGATGCATTCACAAATTCACCCAGCATGTGCAGTCCTTTTGGAATTGTGCATCGGGTAAGAGATACCGGCTTCCAGGAGCTGAGCGTGGGGAGCTCGTATTGACTCATTCCAGCAATTTGTGGAGAACAAAAGAACTAGGTGAATTCCCTTCTTCCTCACAAATTTTCCTGCCACTGACACAAGTGTTTCTTCAAACAAAGGATTTTCCCCCTCCTCAGATGTCCTCAGACACTGGATTTGTAGTATCTGATAACACACATTTCCATAGCAACAAATAGTGATGACCCAAACACAGGATTATGTGACTTCACTCAGAGTTGAGCAGAATATTAACAAGGATACTGATAGCTAACACTTTCCATTCTGTGGCACCTCCCTGCAGAGGATTTCAGGGAGCTTTACGCACATCGCCCCCAGTTTGCAGATGGAGAAATGAAGAGGAGAAGTAAGTGATCTGTTCTAAGACCAAGAAAAGAGGCTGGGCTCAGAATGCCCAGGAGGGAGGGAGGAAGGGAGGAGAAGAGTCACAAAGACCAGGTCTTCTGGACTCCAAGCAGCAATGGAGCTGTCAAGGTCTGGCTCTGCCCCATTCCTGAGAGCTGCTTTCTTTGGGATAACACACCCACCTGGCTGCTTCCCATCCCCTCTTTCTGTTCTCTCTGAGGGTTCTCTGTGGTAAAATGGCATGAGAAGGTCCAGCTGCCTTCTGTTAGCATTCAGTGGGCTGGTGTTACCCCTCCCTAGCAACCCCCAAAAACGTGGAGGTTTCCTTCACTCTAAGTGATTTTCTTCAGGTGATGGGAAGGCAGAGTCAGTCTACAAACACAGGGTGCCTCAGACCTGAAATACATGAAATGCAGCTCCAGGAGCTTAAACTTCAGCAAAGGGACATTAAAGAAGCAACTGGATGAGCAAGCACCATGCATGCTCTACTGGAGTCAGGGGAGGAGGGAGAGATCCCACTGCCTGAACTTGCACAACACATCGTGGAAAACAACCTGTATCTCACTGACGGCGAGTTGAAAAGACTGTTGCATCTTCAGAAACTCGAGGAGTCTTTTAATTTCAAAAGAAATTTAATGAAAATGATAAAAGGAAGCGCATCCCTATCTCTCCTCCCTCAGATAATTGGGTGTAAATAGCAGCTTCTTTTCATGCATCAAACCTTTTATCTGTAATTAGAATTGGCTTCATCCAGATCCATGTATCCCATGCTAAGAGAGTTCTGGTGGTGGAATAAAGTACCGTGTGATTATTTATTTACTGTTACAATACGTGTCAGAACAACTTCGAGAGATTTGTCTGGGTTTGGAAATAGAGCTCTGAAAGGCTGCTCTAGCTGAAGCCCAAGAAGAGATCCCTTAGCACTTCTCTACAATACTGCCATGGTTGTCTCTCTGTGTTCAGAGAACAGGGGGAATTGATTCAACGAAGCACTTGGGCATGAGTTTACCTCCAAGTATTGTAGAAAGTACTTTTAGAAACCAGGGGAAGGTAACCACATGCTTAAACCATGCTTGAAAAAAACCTGAGGTTTTCTTTTGGTTCGCTGTTTGTTTCAGAAAACAAATAAAGCTTTAAAAAAGCAGACCAAGTAAAACATTTTTTTTAGTCCTAGTTATCTCTTTCACCTGGGGCTACTTGAAGACTTCTTTTGCTGGAAAATACAAGGATAATTAAGAGGGAAAGAGAAGAGGATTTTGGATGTGTGCGTAGGATCGGGAAGCAGGGACTGGATGTTCCCTGTATGCCACAGCCCAGTGAGTAGGATGTCCACCTACTGCATGGGAATCCCCTTTTGCTGTACTGGGAGAACCACATAAACCTTGGTTCTTCCTTCCATCCCTCTGGGCGAGTGGCCAAGCACCTATTTTGCAGAGCCCTGGTTGCATGAAGCCTGTTTTTCACGGTCCCTCTCAGAAGGTTGTAGCTTGCAGGGAAGTTGTCAGCTATCCATGTGATGTGACCTTGACCCTGCAGCAAATAAATGGTTTCTTAATACTGGTGATGCTGAGCCAGATAAAACTGAAGGAGAAGGACTTTACAGACCTGCAGATGTGTTGGATAGTGTGAGAGCACAGAAAAAAGTGTCCTGTACTCAGTCTGCATCTTCTCACCAGAAATAAGCCTCCCATCACCTTTTCTACCTCCCATTTGAGAGGGGTTTGGTTTTTAAAAGAAAAGTACTTTGTGACTCTCAGGACCTTTTAGAGGGAACTAATAATACTCTGTGACAAAAGACCTGACTGGGTTTAGGGTAGAATTTCTGAGTGGCAGACCTTGCTGAGGATTTGAGGCAACCCCGTATCCAGTTGCTGTCCTGGTTCACGAAATGCTATGTATAACACAAAAAGGTGCAGAGTAAACCAGCCGAGTGTTAAAGCTCTAAGCGAGCTCATAAATTAACATCCACTATGAAAGAAAATACGTGTGTGTTACTGCACAGTTATTACACATCTCTGCTGGAGAACAGCTGCAAAATCCCTGAGCAGCTACTGGAGCCGCGGGCTACACTGCACAACACAGAAAGATTTTAGCTATGGCTCATGTACCCTCTAGGGAGACAGACTGGAAAAAACCTGAAACCAAACCAAACCCACAGAAAACCAGTCTTACTCTGGGCTTTCTGCATGTGACATGAGCAGTCAGCCTGTCAAAGGAGAATTCCTTTAGATTGTAACTCCAAAGCAGATTTTCTTGTGGCTCGTTCTAAAGAAGAGACATTTGATATTTTTGAAAAACACAAAGTGTTGATGATAGAATTTGCAGAACACTGTGATACTGATGGAAAGTAAATTCGTCTTTTGTCCCCGTGGCTGGAATAAAGTGGACACAAAGTGCTGTGTCCAACAAGATCCTGTCACATTTATACCTGGATGCTAAAATGTCTCCAAATCTTCAAGTGATTTCAGGGAGAGAAGCATTTTGCATGGCAATCCTTTTCCTGTCATCTTCATGGTACCTATCACCTGACACACTCTTCCTACTAGTGCTAACCTAAAAAAAAAAATTAGGGAAAGGGGATTTTGTATCAGTCAATGAGCTACCTAAAAACTGCAGAGCAAAGCAGAGCATCTTCCAAATAAATTCAGGCCAGCAGTTAGAAGTGACTTGGAAGCCAAAGCGCATTAGGTTATGGCAAAAGCAAGCTGCAGTGCATCCTGCTGAAGTCCAGAGGGATCATCACACCCCGAGCTGATTGCAATGGCCTTGCAAACACCCACCACCAGCAGCAGATGTGTTACAAGCAAGAAGCCTGTCTGGAAACTCAAGTGCGTCTCTGTGTCCTCTGATACATCCAGATAAGTGGACCAAAGAAGCCGTCTGAATTCCTGGACAGATGTCACCCACATCCCCATGAATTCCACTGGGGGCTCACAGCAGTCCCCACACATTAGGACCCTGTTGGCATACCTGTCGCTCATTGTTTTCTTCAAGTTAAAAGCAGGATATGACAGGCTGAATTTTGCCCTGAATTCTGTGGATAGGATGACTCAGAGACTGGGATATTTCAGGGGCAAAAGAGATCAGTGCTTGCTGGGGAAAGGAAGGTCTTTGCAGCAAGGAAGGCGACGCAATTAGCCCTTGCCTTTAGGGAGCTGGCATAGCCTGCGCTCAGCTGCTGTGGCAGCCAGAGACTTCTCCTCCTCACCACGTCACTGCAGACATTGCTTCAGTTAATTTGGTGAAGAAACACTGCAGGGGAAGTGACTTTGATGTTTCCTGCAGGAAAGTATATATAGACCAGCCAGTGCCTCGTGCTTTGCACGCACAGCCAGGTCAGGGTGGATTTTTCAAACACGCAAGGGTTGTAGCACAATGGACCTGTGTGTAAGGGAGGGAAGGACCAGATTCTCAGATACTTCCTTCCCCACCCTGCCCCAGTAGTGGCATGCACATATCTTGCTTCTTCTTCCTGAAGATCGTGGTCATTTCCAGCTCCATGAAGCACTTCCCAAGGGCTCAGCTCCAGGCTGCCTACCACGCACCAGGCTTCATTTCCACCACTTACATTACACAGAATATTCCTTGTTACTAGTTGTTTGGGTTTTTTTATGTGTGGGGTTTTTGTTTGTTTGTTTGTTTGTTGTTGTTTGGGTTTTTAAAAAATTTTTAATTTTTTTTATGAGATGGAAGAAAAAATAACTTTAGACCACTTATATCTTCTGCAAAGAAAGTGCTTAATTTCTTTGCAAGTTGCCTAAGCCCTTAAGAAAAACTGAGAAGGAGGGGACTATGAAAAGAGGCTGAGAATGGAATGAAAAGAAGGTGTTTCCAAATAAAACAAAGAAAATTCAAAATATTGTTTGACCTTTTCATCATCATCTTCAACCTCCCATATCCATCTTCTACACCACATCCCTACATAGAATGTATTTGCATTCAGCTGGGCCAAAACTCTTGGTAAATTTCACCTGTTTGCATGAATAGAACCCATTCCTCCAAAACTCCATTTGTGAGGTTGTTGAATGGATTGGTTTGCACAGAAACCCCATCCAGCTCTAACACTATAGTCAGCAGGAAGCTATAGGTACATTTTTCTTTCCTAAAGTGATTATTAAAGCCTTTTCCCACAAAATCTGACTGGGAGTAGAGACTAAGGAAAGGCTCAAACATGGGCTGAGCGGTAATATCACGACTGCTCAGTGGGGAGGCTTGTCCCCAAGGTAACTCACACTGGAAATGTTTGTTTGCCATAAAAGTAAACAGTGCTATAGTAACCTGCCCTGTGCAGAACGGCCCATGCCAGCAAATCTAGTAATTCCTTGCATTCACAGAAGTAACTGCAGGGCAGATGCGCCCAAACTGCCTTTAAATGACTCACTTTTGAGCAGCACATTGCTCAGTGCACGGTCTTGTCGGAGGCTTATGCCACTGTCTACAGTTCTTGCCTGTAGTCTGCCCCAAACAATCCCAGCTGCTCTTCTCCCAGCTCCTCGTCTGGGTGGTTTACCTCTTCCTCGTGTTTCCCGCTATTTCCTGATCTAGCAGGCAATGAAGCCCAGTTTCATGCTTTTTGGAGCCTTCACCAAGACTCTGTATTTTTCTTGCCTTGTGGTCAGTGTCAGTCTCACTGGCTTCTGGCTCCTGCCTCATTCCAGGGCTCTCTCTCTGACTTGCTTTGCCCCTTCATGTATTTCTGCCACTTTACTGCCTGTTCCATCTGCCTGAACCAAGCACCCACCATCTCCTCAGCCTCTAGAAAGGGCATCTTTGCCCACTCAGGAAAAACATCCTCCAGCCCCTCTGCCAAGGGCTCCCTGCGTCTCTGCCAGTGCCCCGTCAGTCCTCTCCTCACACAGTTCTTGGGGGTCCTTGCAGCAGGGTGTTGGAGAGTTCAGATGTCTTCATGAAGTCACCACCAGATCATAACACAAGAAATCATTGAGGGCTATGTGGGTGCGAGTCCTGGCCCGGGAAGTAAGAGTGCCATATAATCCCAGAGGAAAGCAGTGTTCCAGAAACAGGCGCATCTGCCACACTTTTATCTTTTTACAAGCACCACAACTGGTAGGTCAAGGCCAAGAGTGAGATTTCTGGGCAAGATGGGTCTGATGACTGAATTGGTAGAACCTTTCTCATGTTTTGATGAATATGTCCTCCACATCTTCCGTTCCAGAGTGAGCTCTCAACCCTCTGCACTCACATCAGTTGTCCACCATGTCCAGCTGAAAAGAGAAGGAACAGACTAAGCAAGTTCAACTACTGGAAAATGTTGAGGCTGCCATAGGTCTGGAGGATGTCAGCTTGCCCAGACCTCTCTTTGGTGGGCTCATTCTCCTGTTCCAAGCACCAATGAAAGCACAGGGATTGTCGTGTCCATGCTGCTGTTCCTGTCCTTGTGCTCTCCTGGTTTAGGAGGTCACTGGCATTTCCCCTTCCACTGGTCTCTCCATCTGCCACAAATTCCCACAGCATCAGCTCAGAGGGACTGAGATCTTTTGGACTCTCTCCTCCTGACTCCAGAACCACCTTTGCTGTCTTTCAGGCATCTCTAAGAAGCAGATGAGCTCTGGGGAAAGCCGTAGGGTCTGTGAACATACTCTAGTAGACACTTTACTTTTACTGAACATCTTACACAGCCAGGTCTCTACAGCTTTTAAGACATCCCTCCACACATTTCTATAAACACAATCCTCAGCCATTCAAATTAGGAGCCACGGAGAGGCAACCAGTTCCCTCCCTACCTCATGCACACAAAAAGTATCACTACATTAAGACACCTCATAAATAAAACATATGTCAGAAGTTTTCCTTGCATCGAGCACGGCAAACAAATGCATTCAGACCTGTTTGAGTGAGGAGACGTTTGTGCCAAGCAGTGCTGCAGGAAATCATGTTTATACCTGCACAGAAATTGCTCAAGATCATTATGTCCTTGTGAAACTATTACTTCTGTCCCCTCCCTCTCTCCGCTAACCCCACCACAGCCAAGGTCTGGAATAGCCAAGGCTCTTGGGCATGGGATTGAAACTATGCAAGTGCAGCCTGCCTGGATGCCACTGGCCTGTTTGCTCAGTGACTCAGAGCACTCTTCTCATTCCTCCTTCTTCCCAGTTATTCTTTGTCTCCTCTCATTTTTTTCCCCATGCCCAGATTGCTGTGGGAGCCCCTTCTTCCTCGGAAAGCCGGGAGAACACTCCAGGAGCAGGAGACAGCCTTTGGGAGAGGGCAGGGAGATGCACTCCACTCCCACCTAGCAGCTGTGATCCCGCTGTGAGCAGCCATCACGAGGAGTGTATGGAAAGGGTTGAGGAAAACACCAAGTTCAGCAGCTGAGCATCTTATAAAGTATCAGCGTAGAAATCCTGTCCAAACCCTATGCATGTTTTTGTGTACTAACCTACAGCAGCCTGAAGAAGGACCACAGCTGGACCTAGTTCAAAAGCTCAGAATTTCAGTGACCGATAACAATGTCTGGGAAGAGGTGAAGATGGATGTTACAGAAAAAGACATCTGACTTCTCTCTCTCATTTCATTTCTTAGGAAAGACAGCCGCCTTAGTTAGTTTTTTGGGTTGGGCTAGGGGGAGGGTGGTTATTTTTTTGTTTGGTTGGTTTTTTTTGTCCTGATCTGAATTTGACCATCCACAGTAGAGTAAGAGTGAGACTGAGCATCATCATTTCTCCTCTGTGTCTGATGCATTGCTGAAGAACTGCTTTGCAACAAAACTTTTCAGAGCAGAGACTTTATAAGCCAGGACCTCTTTGTACCAAGAAGACCCTTGTCCGTGTGCACAGGAGAGCTGGAGCCAAGCCAAACCTTTGGAAGGTCTAGCAAATCAGGTGATGTGTCTCTGGGAAGAGGGCACTTTGCTCAAGAGGGGCAGGTGATCAAATACTGAAGAGTCCATGAAAATGAAGAGGATGCTTTCATTATTATTTGGAAGGGAGCAGTGATGATAATCACTTCCTCTGTTCTCTTCATGGCAGAGAGCAAACATTGATCACCAATTCATCACTTGCACGGAAAGAGAGGCCAGTGTGAAGTGAGAGGACATCCATCACCTTTCCCTGCACTGCCTGTGGGAGCAGTGTGAGCTGTCACACACCTCTTTAAGTTGAAGCCACTTCATATTCCAGCTGCTGAACCCTTGCTGTGTTTAGTAGCCCCACTTGCAATACTTGGGTAATTAAGTTGATCCACAGAATGTGTATAAGTAACACAGCTGAGTAAATGAAAAATACAGCTTGCAGGCAGCCTGTGCTGAGTCTCTGAGGGAGGCTTCTGAAACAGAGCTGCTTGTCAGATGGGGAACAGGCAAACAGCACATCACTGTACACATCCCCTTTTACTGAACTCAGAACTGAGTCAAAATCAATTCCTGATAAAGGGCCAGAAACATCTTTCTGATCATTTACACAGGTCATGCAATTTCACTTCACAGTTCCTGAATCTGCTCTCATAATTTTTAGCTGATTTAAAGCAAGCCTTTCAAAAATTATCTGGTCATGATTTACCAAATTCAAGCCTTAGGGAGTCTGTTGCACCCACTGGCAATGCCCTACAATGAGAATTTGCCTTCTTTGATCAAGAGAAAAACTGTACCTAACTTAGAAGCAGGATTTGTTTACAGGGAGCTTCTGGCCATCAGGTATGTATTTTGCTCTCTTATTATTTAATATTTTAAAATTGGGCTAGGCAGAGAAATGTCAGTGGAAATAAGACTAATTGTTTCTATTAAAATCTGGAAGATTTGTAAAATCAACCATAGAAGTTGTTGAAACATCCTATTCCACCTCTTCAGAATAAAGTAATTTTCAATTTCCACCATAGAACAGCTTCTCATTTTGATACACTACTGTAACATGGATCATAATGTAAGAAGGTAGTTATAAAATATAGTGCAAAATGGAAACATTGAAAAATACAAATTAATCAGATCAAAATATTGAATTTAAATCTAACAACTTCATGTTTGCTTGTGTTCTTTTTCCCAAAGGTTTCCCTGACAGCAATTTTGAAGTTTCAGGTTTTCAATCCCGCTCTGAACAAACTCTGGAAGTCTTCCTGAGGCAGAATATCAACATTCAGTAGGACCTTCCAAGATTTATGTTGCTGACCCAGCTTGCATTACCAGGGGACACAGCATAGCAGTATCAGATACAGAGATCCTGCCATTAGTGTATACACAGCTACATCTGGGGTCTCTGCCAACGCAGCCATTCCAGCACAGCCTCTGAAGGAGAAACTCAGCTTCCATCACTGCTTATCCTGTCTGTTCCTGTTTAGCTTCGTAGCTCCACTGGCTCAAAAATGTGCATTTGTCTAAAATAAAGTTGGAGCTTTGGATTTCACTTGGCTCGTGAAATTTGGTCCTACCCACTTTTATTTTGTTTGATTTTTTTGTGTACACATATGCATGCATATATATGCATGTGCATTCACACATGTGCAGAAACATACAATTTTGGAATACAGGCTTTTTTTAACGTTTTCCAGGTGGTTTTCAGGCCCAACAGCTGAGACTCTTCTTTTTCTCTCTAAAGTACTAAGAGGATAAATATTGCCATTTAAAAAATAAACTTCCTCAAAATTGTCCTTTCTGTTCTGAAAGACCGTCTTGTTCTTTAGGTGATTTATGACATCAATCTGTAACTACACGTGTATTGTTCAGAGTGTTCAGCAAACAAGACCTGAGTATTTGAAATACTTCAGGGCAGGAAGACGCACAAAACATTAAAACAGCCTCCCAGTTCTAGTACAGGCACTTGAAATCCAGTGTCTTCTTTCCCGTTAATACATCTCATGCTGTCATTGCCTCTTCATTTCCTCATATACGAGCATTGACAGGCCAGCTAAGCCAGGCATTTGCTGTGCAGAGACCAAAACCAGCTTAAGTTGAGTACATTTCCACTTTTTAAAGTGTACAGACCATTGACCAGCTGGGCCAAAATTGTCTGATTCTTTTTTTATTTTGGGTGAATGATTACTCTATGCCCAGACAAAATTTCAGTGCAGGAACGTAGGCCAAGTAAAATGCAGGAGCATGATGAATGTTAGGAAATTGGTGTACCATGACCGTGGAAACCACCATTTGGTGGCAGGGTTGGGCCAGCCCTTTCCCTGGCCAGTTAAATCCCAGAGATTCCCCCCATGGACCTGCTGCCTGAGGAAACCAATTTCTCTTTCAAGGGGCTGGGACTGGAAAGTCTTCAGAGAGAAGAGCAAGGAAGTTAGCCTTAAAAGACATGAGCCCTGAGAGTATTATGGGAATCCTGAAGGCCACAGCCTAAGGGTTTCTAGGCAAGAGGGGAGACCAAACCCATCCTTCTGCAAGACCAGCCATGTTAGGGAGAAAGCAAGACAGTGGGGAGGAGGGGGCAGAAAGAGAGGAGTAAAAAGAAGAGCAGGTAACTTGGTTAGAGAACCAAGGAATAATTTAGGCTGGGAGGCACCTCTGGAACAACTCAGTCCAACTTTGAGTTGGACTGAGATCAACCAGCTTCAGGGACTTGTTCAGTCCAGCCTTCAGCATCTCCGAGGATGGGAAATCCCACAGCCTCTCTGGGTGACTTGTGCTATATTTGACCACTGTCATGGTAAAAAATTTTTTGGCCTTAGATCTAACTGGAATTTTCCGTGTTCCAACTTGTGACATTAAAAGGCACATCCCTGCTTGCACCTTTTGTTTATGAATTTGTGTAATCCCTGGCTCTCCTGGCACTCCTTGTCTCCACAGCCTTCTAAAGCAACAAACTCCCCAAGCTGAGTACCAGCTGTGAAACAAAGGCTAATCCTGGTGGTCTAAACCAAGAATGACCTTGGGGTGGTGGAGGGGAGATGGACCACAGATAGTTCCCTCTTCATGCACCCTCTTCCTCTGTTAAGACCCATTTTCTCATCATAACCTATTTTCTAGGTTGAGGCTCTGGGACCAACAGTTCCACAAGCATTTGATTTGCCTGAAGAATATTGCAAAGGTTATTAATTTCATCAGTGACTGATTTGCATAAATTTGTTCAGCCAGCACTACAATAGCTCTTTCTGGCCAAGTCTGAATGAGTTACACATCTAATATTATATATCTCACAAATGTTATATGTGTATTACCTACGTGCACATGTACTCACACATACATTCATCACCTCGATACATCCTTTCATGTCAGGTATGTGAATTATTTTGTTTATAAGAAACAAAGTTCCCTCCCTGTGCCAGGATTAAGAAGACCTGCGTTCCTTTCCTGCCTCTCCTTGAGATCCCATGTGATCGGGCCAAGTCATTTCATGTCTCTGTGCCTCTGCCTCTCGTCTGGACAGCAGGGGCAGCGCTTGAGAAGAAACTGCGAGGTTCGCTCTCCTTGGAGCTGCATCCCCGAGATGCCGAGCGGGAAGAGCGGGGATGTGTCATTCCGTGCAGAACAATGGCAGTTCTGACATTCCTAATGCCATGGCAATATGAATATTCAAAATAGCAGGGCCTTTGTCAGAGATCCTGATTAATCGGTGATTAATATCGCTGTCATTTCCTTGGAATAGTGTGTGCTTTGCTCTTATCTGGAGAAAAGGGAAAGAGAGAGGGGGGAAAGATAGTGCTTGAGCGTACCGGTACATGGACTTCAGTCATGTCAGACAAAGCCTGGAGACTCAGTTAAGAACAAACACTGGTTCCCAAACTGGCCCTATTCCTGTGACATTTAATACTTAACACTCAGCTCCAGGAACCCTCCCTGATTCCCAAGTGCTGCTGGTGTAAGGTGTCAAACCCACCGAACTCCGGGATGACAATTAGACACTGCAGCTATTTTCATCTTTCTCTTGTGGACACGCCGTGCCCCTCGGCTGATCCAGCTTGGCAAAACTCTCCTCTGAGCCACAGAGCACACAGAAGATCCACATTACACCTTGTCATAATATCTGTCCCTAATTAAGTTGTTTCAACAAGAAGGCATCTTTGAAGGACACACATATTTTAGTGGAAAATTAAATTATTAAGCACAGTATTTGGGATGTTTCTATTTCACTGGAACATCTGAAGATAGCCTTACCATCAAAGAGACCGTATCACGTAATTGCACTCACGCTGCTGGCCACAGTACATCTCCAGAACACCTTCTCACCCCATTATGTGGCTCAGACAGAAGAATTTTGCCCTCAGATTCTTGTTATGCACACATATAGTGCATATTTTCCTACTAGACAAAGCTTAACTGTATACAATTCCTCTGCAATGAATTACTTCTCTAGGATTTAACTACAAAGGCCCATTTGGAAACCATAAATGCGGCATCGACCCCAAAGGACGAATCCCACACTTTCATCAAGGCAAAACATAGAACCTACATAATTATGGCAAAACATGAGCCAGAGCACTAGCAGCATCTCTTCAGAAGGGGTCTACGTTTGACAGACAGAAATGTCTACTTCAACCAAGGAGCTGAGACAAGAGTCTAGTTCGGTATCTGGAATAATCAAATGGGGTGCAAATTTCATTCGTACCTAAGCTCTGTAAATTAAGATGGATATGAAGATGTGTGTTTCTAAGAGGACACTTAAGCAAAGATAAGTGGTTAAGTGCTCACAGCTTTGCTTGTGTCAATGTTATCTGTAGATACTCTTTTTCCATAACACTTTGAGTGACTTTTTAATGTATAGATAATATGTTCCTTAAGTGCAGCCCATATACATGCACTGTGAATGGCTCTACCATTAATAATGTAAATTTTGCCATTTAATAAAAATATTTTTCCTTTCAGGATTAGTCTTTCTGGTTTTGTTTGATGAAGTCTCTTTAAACATGCTGAATGGAGTATTTCAGCAATGGCTTTTCCATCACTGATACACCAGACTGCCCTGTCTGCTGAGAAAGGTGGTGGCTCTGTTTTGGTAGCAGGGAGGGAAGTTTCTTGCCAGAAGTCTCACACGCAATTCTTAGAAAGGTCGGAGATGGGGACTAAATTTTAAACAGATGCAGACTTTGCTTCCCTGTTAAAAACAGCCAGATCCTTCTGGGTTCTCTAGGCCAGGAGTGTCCTGGGGTCTGAGGGAAAGTCTGATGTCCTGGTTGCTCATGTTTTTCTTCATGAGGAATCACTATCAGCCACGGCCAAAGTTAAACTCCCTGTTTTCACTCCCAGTCCACTCTTCCTCCACCACTCTTGGCAAAATCTCCATCTATCCTGTTCTTAGTTCTCTCCTGACCATGTTTCCTTAACTTTTACTGTATGATCCCATCTCTGCCAGTCACTTTTGTGTAAACTCATCCTTCAAGCACATCCCTACTCCAGGTTTTCACATCTTCTATGTTCACCAACTCGTAGCATTTACTATTTTCTCCTTACCTGATGCTAGTTGAATGGCTCTTGCAAACACAGGCTAAACAAACGTATATATATATTTATATCATGCTCAAATAATCTTAAGTATTGCAGCAACTAAACCAACAGTAGAATTTTTTTTTCTTCCTTTAATCACAGTGCTTCTAGCATCTGAAAATTTGAACAAGATCTGCAGTAAGTCCTGTATAAAGATGAGTATATAGAGAGATATTTACCAGTTCAAGGAATTTACAGACAAACTACAGAAGGAGGAAAATGCACACTGCAGTGATGGGAAATTGAGAAATGGGAGAAACACAGGTGCTTATCAAGGTCGTGCAGGAAGCTTGTGGCAGAGCATGGTATAGACTACACAATACTCAGGCACCAGCCCAGGCCTTTGCCAAGAAACTATCCAGCTTTTTAAAATATTCATGGAAGAAAGACAGGCTTGTGCATTGCTACACAAATAAGACAGAACAAATGACAAGTCATTACCCTGTAGTAGGGCAGACTGCAGAAACTGAATTTGAGGGGTTATTATCTGCTGGTAGAAGGTTGTAGGTATTGCCAAATGCTAATTTAATTTTTTTTCTGGTTTACAGTGCTTAGGAAAAGTGAGAAGTTTTATTCTCAGCCTTAAGCACTGCAGCAAAATCTGTCCAGTGGAGTTAAACTGGCCATGTTAGCAATCCAGAATTCATATGTCACTGTTTTATCAGATTTCCAGAGACATATAATGTCTCTTTCTCCTGCCAGTAAAACCAGATGCAGAAGTATCCTTGTGTGTTTATTTAGCACAGGATTGTTAATGGCTGGGAGTAGCACACACTGGGGTGTGGCTTCCATGTCTTGCACAGAGAAATCAGCGCTAAGAGCCCAGAATTCAAACAGACTGAAGCAGAAGTGCATCTGACTGACCTTGGCACCAGCAGAGTGGGAAAAACATTATGAAAATCTGGACTTAGCAGCCAGGTCAGGGCTGATTTTTACCCCTTGAAATTCAAAGGTACTTGATACAAAGCATTAATATAAGTAAATTCTTTGCTTTCCGTTTCCTTAAGGAAATAAACTTTCAGGCTGCAGGCAGTCCTTTTCATCTCAACTTGAAGGGAAGAAAGAAAATGCTGGGTTGGTCTTTTCAGTGAAGAACTTTTTGCATAACTTCATTAAGACAAAACAAGATGGCATTATAGATTAAAGTAAAGAGTTCTGTTAAGCAGGAGGTTGAACAAATCTTTAAACACAGCTCCTGCTTCATGTGCTAATCCTGATTTCATGACAGTTTGGAGTGCAGTCTTTTCCTCTGGCTCTGTTTGGCTCAGCTTGAGTCTGAGCATCCTTGGTTGAAAACAAGTCTGGCACCTGCAGTGTTAACTTTGAGCAAAAAGGAGGTGTTGCTCCAAGATGCCTTTGGCGGGAAAATTACGGTGTCACTGGAGTTATCTCTTCTCTCACCCTCACAAAGCTCTTCATCAAAAAAAGGCAAAGCACCCTGAGCTGTCCTGCAGCATACAATCCAGGGAGCACAGAGGACCAAAACACCTGCAACAGAAGGGGGGTTGTTATCCCACTCACAGCACTTTGCATTTTGCTCTGCTCCAGTGTTAGGAAGGCAGCCACGTGCCCAGCAAAGTGTTTGGCTGGGAGAAACGGTGTGGTTGTTCCTAACATTACTGAACAACAGTTCCAGCCTTGCTGAGAATTCAGACTGGGGTTAAAGTAAAGGTGAGGGCTGAAAAACCAGTTCCAGAGAAGGGTTAAGGCACGAGAGCAGCTGGCCCACCAAGGGCAGTTCTGGGTTAAAAAACCCAACCCAAAAAACTCCTTTGCACAGAAAATGCCCATGTCCAGCCAAGGCAGCATCCTTACTGGTGTTAAAGTCATATTTAAAGCAATAAAACTCCTCACTCTGCCTCTGAAGAAGCAGCAGCAGAAATCCCTGATAAGTGGGAGAGGAGGAGAAGAGCATTTTACATTCTCATGGTTCCTTGGCTCACTCCAGCACTGTTTGATTAACTGGGAGCAAGATTTATGTGCTATAAAATGCTCTGGGGAGGTTGCTGATGCCAAACCTCTGCACCTGGGTTTTGAAAGCCTCTCTAATGTTATGAGAATATCTGTATATTCTCATCTAGGAAAAGAAAGACCCCTGAAAACCAAAAGTAACTACTGCTTTTTGGCAGAACAGCAGAGTGCAATTTCACCTAGGAGGGAGATTTGCAAAGATACCAACAACCACTAAATGGCCTGGTCCCACAGAAATTGGACGTGAGCGAGCATTTCATGGCCATTTACCCCTGGGTAGAGGTGTCCCCTGACCCCTGATGAGGTTGGATTCTTCCATACAAGGAAGATTAAAGAAATACCCCATTAAATTATTTCAGGATTGTTATTGTTTTTCAATCTTAAATTATTCTACCCAGTACAATCCCATGGAAACTTGCTTCAGAAGAAAAAGGAGCTCAGTGTCTCTTAATGGTTAGTGCAGTTGCATTCTTGTGTGACATCTGCCTCTAATATGATTACTTGGGAATGAGCATGCCAGCAGGATGAGCAGTGCAACCAAGGATGTTATCAGCCCCTCAACAGACTTGGAAATTGATTTTCATCAACTATTGTTTAAAACTATTGTGCTGAGCGTTGAAATTGGCCCCTTTTACAAATAATTATGCCGTGCTGATGGTGTTTTCAACCCCTTTTAGAAGCCATCAACAGTCTGCAATATCTGGGTGTTGTGCAGGCTTTGTCTGGAAATGGCACCCAGCCTTCAGCAAGCTCTGACCAGGCAGAAGCTGTTTGAGGGGATGTGTTAACACCAATTTCCACCAGGCAAGGTTTCTTTTGGAAATGTGCTGCTGTTTATCACCAGTTGATGCCACACGCGTTCAGAGCCCTCATTTGATTGATTCTTGTTTCAGGGTTGAGCATCGTGAACTGGGACAAACTTTACAGCCTGCAAGAGCTGTGGTGGCTTCAGACTATCCCTGAATAGGGTGAGAGAAGAGAGTAGGTGTCTGCACTTCAACAAAGGTGGGGAAACAGCAGAAGCAAAACAGCCTTGAGGAGGGGAAGCTGAGGCAAACTAGATACTCAGAGACCAAGATTTTGGCAAATCTTGGAGGTCGGTGACCTTGGGCAGAGAGAGGGAAGTGGGGAGATGATACTTTAAATGGAAAAGATGCAGCCCAAGGAATTTCTTTGCTCTCATGCCTCCACACCTTCAGTGGTGCAACCTTAGAGGCCCATGCCTGGATGGCCATGGAACACAGCTGTCTGCTTGCAGGGAGGACAGGGCTCTCAGTGTCGTCCTCGTGCACTCCAGAAGTGAGGGTGACAGTGAAGAAGGTGGTGGCTGAGTGGCAAAATACTGGGAGAGGAAGAAGGTTTGGGGTGTAAGAAGATGCCTTGGAAGGAGTTGAAGGTCTTTGAAATTGAGGTGGGAAAAAATTGCTTTTCCAAAATCATTTGGGGTCTCACATCTGGCGCACACTGAGGAACCTGCAGAGCTGGAGGCAGTCCCTGCATCATTACAAGAACACCTGAATAGCAACTAGCAGGACTTTTATCTTGTAGCCTTTTTGTGGCAAGGCACTGCCATTACTTGCTGCTGATCCCTCAGACAGGCAGGCAGCAGTGCCCTCTGCACATCCCACCTCTGTACTCACGCCAAGCCCTTCAACCACGCAAGGTACAAGAACAAAATTTGCATTTAGTCTTTGAAGCAAAAACAGCATCTCCAGGGCTTCACGTGGATTAGGTCATTAGATCTCTCCTGTTGGACAGGAGCTCCCTGAAGGAATGCAAGGAAGTAAGCACTGTTTTGTCTTTGAAAGAAGTCAAGAGCCATGGATTTAACTCCCACTTGATCCTTCCAATTATGCAACCTGGTTCAAATCTAGAGAGGACTTAAGGAAAAGAGAAGCTATGGTTCTGCATGCAATTTGAAGACACCCTCAGTTCAAATTAGTGGTATTTGACTCTGACAAAAGCTGGTCTGCAGGCACCCACACTGCCTGGCTTGTTTCTGGGTGTCCAGGCTCCCCAGGACTTGATGTTCATGTGAACAATAGGTGCATAAATTCTCCAAATGTCAGGCACTTCCTGGCACTTACATGTACTGGATGCCTTGTACTTGCTGCCCACTGCACAGATCTGCCTCCTAGATGATGCTGATGCCATTGGAAATTCCTGCAGACATCTCCAGCCTGTTATCTGAAGGCCTTGTGGTCACCTCACGTGTCATCTGAAAGCTTTTCCTGGCATGCTGGAGGAGACAGGCAAACCAGGTTTACCTGCATTGTCTCCAGACCTTTGCAAGTTCTCCTCATAGGAGCAGAGCTAATTTGGCAGCAGGATCACAAGTGCTGGTAGACCCTTTGGAAAAAATCAGTCTTGCTAGCGCAGGCATCTCCTTTGTTTTCTTCCCAAGGGGGTGCAGAGCACAGATTTTGTTCAGCAGCTCTGGAGGCATCAGCTATCCTCTTTCTGTGGCTGAAGAAAGGCTAATTTTTAAAATCTCTTATGGTGCTGCAGGTATACCTCAAGACCAGTTTTACAGATAAGTGGTCCATCTAATTTTGAAACGCAAAATAGGTAACTGTACATGCAGGAGGACTTTTCCAGCTTCATAAGTAACCAGCTGATAAGCTGGAGTGAAACAATCCAACAGTATCCCACAACCATGAAGTGTGAGGTGTTGAATGAGCTTTAAGAGATTGATCTAGAAAAGAGATATTTCAGAAGGTGAGTTGATGGAGTCAATAGTGCAGTCTGGGCATGTGACAATCCTGTTAACATGCTAGCTATAAAATTGCACCCACATCCATACACACATTTATGCATATGTATGTATATTAATCTCCTAACTGGCCTGTAAATGAGATGCTGGTATTATCTACAAATGAGACATAGCACAGAGTGAGGAGTGCAAGGATTTTATCTGTGGGCTTATTTGTAAAATGCTGACATTTAAATTCAATGCACTTCTAATTTTTTGTAGTCTGGATGCCTGAGTGGGGACAAACCATTGTGGTGCTGCTGATAGAGCTCCAGCAGCACAGATCAGCAGAGGACCCAACCCGTACAGAACAGTAGGAACATCAGTTCCTCCTGTTTCTTTGTGAAAACTAGTGTGATTCCTCTCACTGATGAAGTGGCAAACCTGTCTTCCAGGATTCCAGCTGGCATGGCATAAGTCTGTACACTGTTCTCCGTTGATGGTAATTTATGAAACTTTAACACGAGGGGGTTTAACTGGTGCTAGAGAGCTCAATTTCTTGAACCTCAGACCAAATGCATGCAGAGAAGTCCGGCTATAAATAATTCCTGCGCTGTTTTATAAACTATTCTAAGTAGCAAATATCATCTGTCAACCTTATTTGCAATTGGTACATGCAGCTAAGGGAAACAAATGAACTGCTGCTGAATTAATTCACAGCCCATCCAGAAACTTTTTTGCACTTTGTCTGGAAAGTTTCCAGGCAGCAGAGCAGCTGGCACGCAAAAAGTGGGTGGCTTCCTAGGAAAGGGGGTTGGCTTTTTTTATTTTAATACAATTTGTTTACAAAAACATCCACCTTTTCCAGATTTAATTCTGCCAACCTGCCTGGAGTAGTCCATTCTAAAGAGAGTATGTTGGTTCAGACAGGCCTCTATTTGTCATTGATAGGACAAGCGATGAGCCAGTGAGAAGACACAGCCCCTTCCTCCCAATAATCCCCTTAGGGTGAGAAAACCTCCTGGTGGTGTCCACCTCTCTCCTCTGCCACAGATGGGACTAAAGCAACTCCTCTAAACAAAGCACTGAAGTTTTCCATGATCCCTGTGAGGGCAGGAAGACAGCGTGATGGTTTTGAGGGTTGCTGGTGCCTGAAGGTGAAGGAGCTCTCAGTGTGCGCCTCTCCCATGGGTTAGCAGGCTGATCTCCCTGGGCTGCAAGCAGTTCCTGTCTAGGGGAAAGCTTTATAAATAATCTTATCTCCTTTTTAGGAGCATGCCCAGTTTCTCATGTCAGTTGCCCCACGGTGTTTGCTGTGAGAGAGAAACAACAAAAAGAATTTTCTAAAACACTCCTTCTCAAGAAAAAAACACTTCTCCCAGAAATGCAGCTACAAAAATTCTCCTTCATCTCTTCTGTACAAGTTTTATTTTTGCTGTTGCATGTCTAGGTCAGGCCTCCCATGGCGTGTGCTGCAGGACGTGCAGGATGTGGCCCGGAGCCCTCCTGCTTCCATGGCCCTGAGCTCACGCTTGTTCCAGCGGTAATAACAACACTGCTAATAATGATAATGACTGCAGAGCTGGAAGAGTATATCTGATGTTTTCACAGGTGATGTAACTTTTCTTGATATGGAGATGCCTCTCAAACCCCTTCAGCTATACTTTTTATTACACTCCATTTTCTTTTTTTTTTTTTTCTCTAAATACACTTTTGATTCTGGTATAAAACAGCTGACGCACTGATAGACAGACAAGTTCCTACAAGCAATTAAATTTTGGGTGTAGACATAGGTGTCCTATAAATGACATTTCTTTTGAGGAAGGGAGGAAACTCAATGGAAAAGAAACTATTTAAACTTTAAAAACAACAACAATAAAAACTGGAAGTAATTTCCTAGAAGAGAAAATAAATAAGAGCCAAATCACTGCTTTAAGTACAATATGAAGCCTTCATCCGTAATGAAAAATCTAACAAAATGTCTTGAAAACCCTGTGAGCCTAAAGAGACCCTTAGCTGTGTGGGGCTGAAGGTGGCACCGGAGGGAAGATGGCACACTTGCCATGCCTGGTCCTCTCCCAGTGGCAAAGGACACGGTGGTGTGGCTATTGAGGCTGTTTGGAAAAGTTTTAAGCCGAAGGGCGATGTCAGTTACTGCGCCTGGAGCAGCTCCACTAACTTCATCTCGAAATGCTGCTCCAAACTTTGTCATGATTGTGGATGGTGGGGGTTTGGTCTGTTCTGCCCGGAGTCACCCTGCAGGCGTGCCTTTCCCTTCGCTGCAGGAGCACGTCCTGCACCGCTGTAACACATCGCCTGCTGCTGCTACCGAATCGAGGGGAAAATTGCACTTGTGATTAATGCCTGAAGTTTTTATGGATGTTCATAAGACATCCCTTTCTGCGGCCACAGGAATTCAAAGCTTAGTCAAGCTATTAGATCTAAAGTGTTTTCACTGAGATATTTTGCTTTTGAAAACAGAAACAAAGCAAAATCCTTATTCTTTCATCTGCAGAAAGAAATATGCTCCTGAGGAGCTACTGGAGGGTGTAAAACAGAGCAGGATCCCTTCCCATTCCAACCCAGGAGCAATGCTGAAGTTGCTGCTCTGAGGTGGCTCCGTATCATCCTGGGATGAAGGAGAGCCAGTTTAGAGCTGCAGCCTGCCAAGATGTCCACCGGGAAGGCTGCCCTTAGGTACACACCTCTGAGCCTCCTCGGGGACATACCATGGAGCTTTCTAGAGCTCCCAGGGGATGGCACCCTCTGCTTGGCTCCATTGTTAATGCTTGCAGGAAGCACTCGAGACAGCGTGGGCAGCACGGGCTGGCACGGGAGGGAAGGCACGGCCACCGTGAATGGAGCTGGAAAGGTGCCCCAGCACACCGGGCCTGGGCATGCTGCAGGGCTGGGGTTCACTGGGGGCCATGGGACTGGCTGGGAAAATCCATGGGAAGTGCTACAACATCACACCAGGATGGACCAAAGCAGCCCCACATTCAGCCCCCACCTCACCTTGGAGGGGGACACCCAACAGCTTCACATGGTGCTGTGCCCACCTACCAAAGCCTGACTTTTCGCCCAGCTCATTTGGGGCAGGGCAGCAATCGCAAGCCAAGAAGAGGAAGCCCACATCCCTGCCTTGCTGGGGGCCCCTGTGGCCCTCCCTTGGCCATCATGCCACCCTTCGGCAGCATCGCTTGCATTTCACCCAGAGCAGCCAAATCTGTGCCCTGAGGGGGCCCATTCCTCCTGCCCCATGCGCTCCAGGCAGCTGAGTAACCCTGCAGGAATCAGGCACCGGGATGTCGGCGGAGCTGCCGGGCACGCGCCGGTGCCCCACCAGCACCGTGGTGTGCAAGGCCCCTCCCCATCGCCCAGAAGCCATGGAGAGTGTATTCCTGCCAGAGCCAAGAGCGAATACCAGAGGCATGAATCCTGCCCTGACAGCTCGTGGTTTGCAGAGCTAAATTAAAGTGATAAAGCGGCTGCAAGGCCGGGCAGGCTCGCTGGCACAGGGCTGGCGGCAGCAGCGGGGCCATCAGCTCCGCTGGGTTCTCGCCACCAAGGCATTCGAGCCAGGGAAGGCTGCCAATGCCCACTCCTCTGCTGCTCCTGGTGTCTTGGGAAGGAGCTCATCTCCCAGGACAGAGAGGGATTCACCTGGTGCTCAGGTCCCACCCTTGCCCGGAGCTTGGCTGAGCAGCTGTGGTGGGTTGAGCCCTGTTTCTGCACAGACACTCAAACACACCCATTTGGAAGACCCACTGTGGCCTGCACCAAGGGACACTGTTGCCATTTTTCTCCTCACCTTGCTGTTCTCTTCAACTTTTGATGTTGAAAGTTCAGGCTGTTGTTGTGAAAGGCAAAGCGTTTGAGGGATTTGCCTTTTTCCGACCCCCCACCACTGCACTGACTGGAGGGATTCAGCTCATCCTCCCTTGGTTTAGGAAAGCTTCAAGATTCACCTCTTCCCTTCAACCTAACCCAACTTCTACCTGTGCAGAAGTCCTACCCTTACATACTGTGTCTCTGGTCCACCAGGAGAGACCCTTTCCCTTCCCTTGGCTTTCACAGCCGGAGGCAGTTCCCATTAAGTTTGATGGGTTTCCTACACCTGATCTTAAATTGTTAAGTTGCTGCATGTGCAAATACTTGTGCCCACACAAAATTTCCTCAAAGTAGTCCCAAGGATAAGAAATCTTTCACAGATCTGGTGGTACCTCACCACCAGTGCTCCTCCTCCATTTTCCCACAAGAGCTCCCCTCCCCTCTTGCCATCAACACCCATTTGTGGGTTTAGGTAATCAGGAATAAATGCCATAGGAAGCATGTTCATGTGGTTGGAATATCCCTATGATCCCTGAGCAACTTCTCTCTTTGCTGCCCATCTGTAGGAGTAAATGCTGTTAAAACGCAAGTGGTTTTCAAAGGGCCTGAATCCTTACTCATTTTGTATCAGGATCCTTTGCTGTTCTTAGAAATTGTCTGCCTTTCCAACAGCCAGCAAGATGTCACAGGAACCACAAAAGTCTAAGTCCCACACATTTATGTTTCCTGGAGCTTGGTGGCTGTTACAGTGCCCTGAGACATTCTCCCTGCTCTTCCTCCTCAGGGGCATAGCTGAGCTGCTTCAAGGACAGATATTCCAATTATAGACAGAGTGGGGAGCTCTCAGAGGCAGGTGTTAACATTCAGCTTACAGCTCCAGCTTTTCCCGTGCCTCTTTCAAGGTTTCCACGCGGCAAATGCAATCCCCTCCACTCCCCTTTCCCTCCACAGGTCTCGCTGTTCTCTGAGTTCACATCACTGTCACCTCCTGGTAAAATGGGAGGCATCTGAATGGACACCTCTGCAATATGACAGCAGGGATGGAGACATGATGGGTGTGTGGAGCACCCCGAGTTCATGAGAGAGCATGAGTGGTCACCCCAAAGCCCACCACCAGATGAACTAAGGGTAGGGTTGCAAAGCTGATGGCTGAGAGGAGCAGCCAAGGGACTGGCTCTTCATCCCCACTCAGCTGTTGGAGACATCCCTGCATCACCCACCTCCGCTCTGCCACAGGGGAGCTGGAATACCATGGATGTATCACTTGTACCCACGGGACAGCAATAGGATCTGTATCAAGCACTCTTGCAATGAATGTCCCACCCTATCCTGTCCTATCCTAAACTACCATTTCTCAGTGGAAGAAGAGAGAAAATAAAATGGTGTCAAAGACAACCAACCTGTTTTCATGGATCAGAGAACCCTGAGGATTAGTTCCTCTGTAATAACTACTCCTCTAAATAAGTACCAGCTAAAAGCCCCTACCATTCATTGGTAATATTCTGTTCTGCCATATTTTTCAGTGAACTTTTTCCATCACCAGGGATAGCAGTGTCGGAATTGAATGGACAAAATACCTGTCAGGGGATGGGGCATGAGGAGAAACAAATACCAGTTTTAATGCTGCGACCTTGGACAAATCACTTATCTTCCCCACTGTTTATGCTTCCAAACTTCATGTGTCTTGTCTGTCCAGACTACAGGTACTTTGGGACAGACACCATCTCCCAAAATTTGTTTGCAACAATTCCTCTGGGAGAGCAAAGAAGAACATAGTAAGTGCTTAGCATACCATAAAATTATTTAGTAAATAACGGGCAGTTGTGAGTCACTGCCCTGTAACTCCATGTCTGGTTCTTGGTGGGTATTTTTATACACAACTAAGAGACATAAGGACCTACACCCCATCTTCAAAAGGAGGAACCTAAGGGTCTTGACTCACATGGAGTTAAAAATGCAGTGGCTGAGGCAGGCAGATGTCATGCCTCTCTGGATGGGGAACATGAAGAGGACAGCTGGGAGTAGTCCCTGACTTCAGCTGTCCCACTGTGTAGTGGCAACCACAAGTCCCTGAGCTCCCATTACCTCAATCTTTTTAGTCCCTTCTGAAAACAGCTTCATTTCTTGACACTCAAGAACTTACTGGTCTTTTGGCACTAAAATATCTGTTTATTTTGTTGTGTTTGTTTTGCCTTGGTTATTTTTTCTGGCCTCTGAGCAGTATTTTATCTTCTTTATGGTGTTGTTTCATGATATGAAAAGGTTCGCTGAGGAACAGCTGTGAATGAGCTTTGGTCTGCAGAGCACTTGAGAAGCACCCAGCTGTGGGGACAGCTTCATCCGTGGTCACCTCGTGAGTGATGTGTCCCACCGCCCCTTCCTTTCTTCACCTGTTGTTCAGCTTCGTCCAGACTTTGTGATAGCTTGGTGAAAAATATGAGGTAATCCTGGCAAATGCACATCCCAGGAAGACAGTTTTTCTACCCAAGAGCCACTTCCATGCTTGATAATGTTGGTGGGTCTCCAGCTCATGCTCTCAGGTCTGTTCCACTGGCTGTTTCAGCAGTGCAAGTAAAACTGCTGCCAGGTGAGCTGGTAGCAGGAGGTGGAATAAAATGAGTTTGTCTTGGTGAACGTGAAGATCTGGTAAGTGTGGCAGCTGGATCAGCCAGATGTTTCACTAGCTTCAGAGGATTGTCTGAAGAGGCTAGATGTGGAACCAGCATGTTCTTTCTCTCATCAAAGAGCTTTGCAGATATCCCCACAGACAAGGGAGCAATCTTGAGAATTTTCATGTGATAATCTTGTCTGACCAATTAAACCAACCTCCAGATTTCGTGTCCTGTACTGAAATGAGAATGTCTGTGCAACGGTGCCAGCAGGAGGAGAAACTAGAAATTGGAAATGCACAGAAACATGTGTTACAGTGAAAAAATGGGAGATATTGGCTGTGTCCAGGAGAAAGCAAGTACTTCCTAGATCAGACCCATTCCTTAACCTCCACATATCCATGCCATCAAAGCAGCATCACAACCTGACTGGCAGGGCTCTGCTTCTATGCCGTCCCCCTACAATAACCCTTTGCAGACAAAACTAGAGGTCCCAGGCCATCAAGTGCGTTTTATTCTGTCAAAAAATGACAGGGCTGTTCATCCTGGGTCCCAGTGCATTCCTCCTGCCACTTCTCCTTAAAAGGCATCACCCACCTGGCCCGATTACGAACATGAACTCAGCAGCCCCGCACTCACCCTTGCGTAGCAACTGCTGGATAGTGACAGATTTTCAGGGAATTGGTGGTTATCTGATACATAGTTGAGCAGCCACGTTCAAGGCTATAATTGATCCTTGCTCTCTTTTCTTTGCCACAAGCCCACCTGCTAACTGCAGCTCTTTCCATCAGGTTGTCCTCTAAAAAAACCAAGGGATTAATCTCGTGGTGTAGCTCAAATTACACAGGAGTTATTTGGCAGAATAATATCTGTGCACTGAGCTAAAGAACCAACCTGGGAGTAAAAAAATCAAACAGGGCTGTTCTCTTAATGTTTAAAACCTAGAGAGGTGGTGTAACAGGCAACACAGAGGACAGATTTGCATTTTTATTTTCATTTTGAAGGGGTTCTCTTGTGCTGTGACATGTGCTCCAAGCTAATGCTGCTTTACCTTAAACTGCTCCCCTCGGGTGAATTCTAACAGCTAACAGCTCTCATGTTATTCCAGCTGTAGGCAAAATGTGTGGCACTGTGCTCTTTATTTGAAAAAGAAAGTCACACTGGTGCAAATTAATGAGACTGGAATCACTGATGCTGCGGATTATTTGCAGCTTGGGAAGTACACGAGGTTGAAAAAATACCTCATTTATGGGCAGGTCACTGTGGAGGTTAAGACCTGAAATGGAGTCATTAGCCATGTTCTATAGCTATGTTTGGTAATGTTTCTTGAATTATTCTTTCTACAGAGATAAAATCACTGCTTTCTTTTCTCCCTTTTCTGGTTTTATGATCGCAGAATACATTAACATATATTCATTTTTTTGCACTTTTATAGTTGCCTTCACATGTTTATGAACACAAATGAATTTAACACAGAGGCACTTGGACACAGACAACGATTCACCAGCTTAAAGGTGAGGAAAAGGACCTGGGGGTAAATAGCAGGGAAGGAGAAAGTGGCTGGAGGCAGCAGAGAATGCCAAGGAGAATCCAACGTGCTTCACAAAACTTCCACCTGGATCTGCTGGTCACCAGCACATGACCCTGGACTCGGGCATCGGCACAAGGCAAATTCCTTAGGGAAGAAAGGATCGTGGAAGCATGGCCTGGGAGCTGTAATTACTGCTTGACTGCCAGTTCTGCCAAACACTGATGTCAGGGCAACACAGTGAAGGGGAAAATCCCCACTGGCCGTGCTGCCGCCTCGTGCCTCTGTCTCCCCGTGTGCAGAATCCCCCTTTTCACAGGTCTCTTTGAGCATCTCAGGGTATTCTCACAAGGGGAACAAGCCTGCAATAACAGTGACCCGTCTATGTCACAAGGATAGTGCTTTTAGAAGAAGAAAGTGCTTTTTTTCTGCCAGCCCTACCAACAAATTCACTGACAAAAGATCTGTTTGTTGGACAGGAGGTTGCAAACATTACAGCCTGACCTCAGCCACGATTACATGGGACACTGCTGCAGTTGGTATCACCTCAGTTCACAGCAATTGGGAGGTAAATTAAACTTCTGTTTGCAGAAGGGGCTATGCATTCATATGCCCTTGTAAGACAGGGATATATCGATTTTCCAGCTGGGGTAATTTCCAATTTAATGAATTACTACTAAAATGAGAAGAAAGAAGGTTTCTCCAACTCATTGCAATCACACACGAACGCTGGGGCTCAGCTGGCCAGCCAGAATCTGCAAGATGCTGTTAAACACAACAGTTCTCCAGTTATACAGGGGAGTTGTCCAGATTTTGAGCATTATTGCAGGTCAGGTCTTCAGAGGACAAAGCAGAAAGGTGAGTGGCCTGATACCCCAGATTGAGCACCTTATCAAACCACCTCCAGTCCTCACCTCCCTGCAATGGCACATCAAAAGAGCTGTGCACAGAGGTCCTTGGAAGGGGCACAGTGACTGGATAGGCTTTAGGCAGCAGAGCATCCCCATGGCATCAAAATCCACATGGTACTAGTGGCACTTATTCCTTAGCCATCATTTGCGAATTATTTGGGGTTTTATCTAATATGCACTTGTTCTTCTCTTCCCCCCACCCCCAAGTTTATGAAGTAATTTATGTATGTGTGGAGAGATTGACATTTAATAGGATGCTGGGAAAAATGGAATTAAAAATTTCAGAAAGGAATATCAGCTAGATCAAATTACATTTGATCTTTTAATTGAGACAGATAGGGAGAAATGAAGAGATGTCAAGGGGTGATGTGGAGCTGACAGGGAAGTGGAGATAGAGGCACTTAAATATCACATGAAGTTCTACTGATCTGCTTTACTTAAAAAAAAAAAGAAAATACTGGAACTTCCTTCAAGCTTTAAGTAATTTTCTGATAAATTTAATACCTGGTTTGGCATTATGGTTTTTTGTAGACAATGCACTAGGGCTCCAGATAAAATGTGTTTCTCATCCATGTGTTGTGTTCCCCTGTTGTTGTTGCAACATCTGTCAGATCACAGAACACGTCTGCTCCCCGGTCAGTGACAAATCTGGTCATAGCTGCTAGAAGATGGTTCTTGCTTAAAACATTCTCTCACCTGTCATAAGGTATTCAACTGCATGCTGGGGAGGTTTAGAGAAATAATGTCTATAATTTTACTAAATCTGTTTTGTACTTTTCTGCTTAAAATGGCCTTTTTGCCCTAAATTTGGAATATAGGTGAAGTTTTGATTTTCCTAAATGTAACATTTCTTAAACAAACAAACAAAAAAATCTTGTTTTCTGACAAGTGGAGAATTTTGATTTTTTGCTTTTTTTTTCCTTTCAGGTTACAGCACGTCTTTGTTTTATTCCTCCTTTTGTCCTAGTAAGCCCAGTATTATCCAGTTATTGGAAAGTCACAGATGACAGGGCTTGTCATCCTCTTTCTCTGTGTCAGATTTAGATGTCCAGTGAAAGCTAAGCTCAGCCTTTTGCCCCTTCCTAGAGAGCGTGGGATAAACTGCCAGCTGGGTCTCCCTCTGCCCACTGTAAGATGAGCCCAGAAGATCAGCCCGAGTGAGTACCTGACTCTCAAATGGCTGAAATTGCGTCAGATGATTTGCACCCAGAGTGACTGGAAGAGAAATGAGACATGGGCAAACAGATGATTGCAAGAAAGCTGAAAAGAAAATGCAGATTATCACAAAATCTATGTGACATTGAGTGACAAGTGAGGAACAAAGGGACTTGGAATGAAGAGTAAAAGGGGAAAGATAAGGAAGAGAATTGCAATTTCAAGTATTTTAATAGATCAATATCAATAGCTTAAATTATTGATATTTTTCAGTAAAAAATGTATGATTTCTCACAGGTCTACCTTCATCGTTTCAGGATTAGTTTCTAGTTTTTCCCAATCTCTGATATATGTTGCAAAATAAATGAAACCCCTGCATCTACCAAAATAGATTCTGGCATCACTAGCAGCTTCCTCTGTCTTTCTCTGCTTCTCCTTTCCAGCTTCAGCTGTTGTCATCTGCCTTCACACACGCTCTATGCTGCTCTCCCTGGTTCCAGATGGCCAGAGAGAAGACAGTCAGCCAACACAGTGCAGGCACTACAGGCAGCCCCAGCAGCCTGCAGAAGAGACAATCCATTCCTCCCTTCCTGGGATCATCCTGTTGCATGTTTCCTGACTATGCAGGACGTGGTGTAGCTGATATACCAACACTCATACAAGTGATTATATGGATAAACCTGTCCAGCTGCTTATTCCTGCAGCATGGAGTGTGGCCCCATGTGCTTCCATCTTCTCAAAGCTTCTCTCCAGAAAACACAGTGCACAACCTCCATTTTAACCATTCTGACTGGTGACAGGATGGCCTCAGTGTTACTTTCAGCTGGAATAATAGGTAAAAATATTCATGTTGGAGGGTCATCCCTTGGGGCCCAGTTGAGACCTGGTGCTAAATACTATGGAGCATGGGCACAGTCAGTTTGTGTCATTTGGCCTCATCACTCACACAGCCAAGAATTTCTTCCTAATGTCCAATCTAAACCTGCCCTCTGTCAGTTTGAAGCCATTATCCCTTGTCCTATCACAACACACACGTGTAAAAACTCCCTCTCCAGCCTTTTTGTAGCCACCTTTAGGTACTGGAAGGCTGCTGTCATTGTAACCACTGCTTCACTGGTTCCCATTCTCGGTTTTCCTAAGGTTGTAGTAGATTTTCAGGAAGTTGAATCATTTGAAAGGACCACAGGATGAGAGGTTCAACTCGTAGACCTAGAGTCAAGACTGGAAGACCAAGTGCAAAGCAGACCCCTAGACCTGTATGGGAAATGTGAGCAAGATAGACATGATTTCAGGCAGTGCCAACAAAAAAAAAAAACAAACCCTATCGCATTATGACTTGCCATCCTTCATAGTACTATGAATTTGGAAGCTGAAAGAAAAATAGGGAACTTTGGAAGTCACTGGTAGCTATTACGGGAAGTGGTATAGCTGTAGTCAAATAAATGTGTCCCACTTCCAACATTCTAATATATTTTGTCATTTTTCTGGAAGAGGCAAGAGAATATAATGGAAATTAGGTTTCTTTTTCCATTGTTCATTTCTAGCAGTTCTAGTAATATCTGCAGAAAACCTGCTAATCCCAGCTACACACCCACAGGGAGACTCACATTAGAAGCACGTCTAAAAATATTTCAAGCCAACCCACAGGTTATATTAGCATTATGATACCTCCTACAGATGCTAAGATTGGGCACACTGGGGTAGTCCTTGAATAAGCATATGCTGAGAAATGGTACTTGTGCCACACCATTGGCAGCCCCAGTGCCCACAAGAGTGTAAAGGTGGGCAAGGATTAAGAAGCAGTGCCCAAACTGGAGTAAGACTCCTTAGAGTTGAAAATAAAATCCAGTTCTAAATGCACTTTTCCTCTGGCATACTGGGCCACATTGCCTACTCTCGTACATTCATAAATGCTTTACGTCAGTCAGCCATAAAGTGCTTTACCCATATCTTCTTCCCTTTGAAATGGATATAAACCCAAATACCAGTGGATCCCTGCAAAGGATCTTTGGCCATTTCTGCTGGCTCTGTAACTTCTGATGTCCTGATGAGATCAGCCATGACTGATTTGATTTGGTGCTAACACGCAGCGTTGCCATGACTCTTCCTTTTGCGAACTCTTCTCTTCTTTTCCCAAAGTCAAATATGGAAAAGCTGTGACAGCAGCATGAGCAAAAGGATATTGGAAATAATCCTCTTCATTCTGCCTGCATGCAAGATTTAGCGGTGCAGTAGCATTGCAAGGATGATTTCCACGCATCTGATAACACTGTGACACCCTATAATAAAACATATACCTTCTGTTTCATTTTATCCATTTAAGCCCTTTGAGCAACCAGCAGTTGTTGAGTTCCCCACTCCTGCTATTAATAGTCGGGGCAGACCACTCTGCCTACTTAGATTTATTACATTTTAACTAATCTTGATTGAAGTCTTCGCATGTAAGGGCTCCAGGGCAGTCACTCACCAGGGTTACACACACACACACACAGTTTGCCCTGAAATTAGCTTGTTAGATGTCACATAATAACCATTTAAAGTGAAAAAAACAGGTTTTGGTTTCTCCTTTTCCATGTGAAACCTGGACAACTAAACGCAAGGATCTCTTATTTCACCATGATGGATGTATTCTGGACTTTTACCCGTATGAAAATCTCTCTGCAGTCTGTGGGGAGATTTCCCTGAGCAGGGAAACCTGTGCAACTCCACGAGATTTGCCTATAGTGGGTAGCCATGATTCAAAAGACATCACACACAGGAAAGCAGAGAAATTCCTCCCCAGTGCTCCATATTTTTCGCTGAATATTTTCTATGATCGATTTTATGTTGCGGGATTTGTTAGCGACATGTGAAAACCCGCTCAGGGGAAAATTCGTGGTCCAGTTTCTCAGCTGCAAGATGAGATCTAACAAGTTCCATGTACATATTGTACAGGGCTGATGAAAAGGGTGATGCTGGCCCCATTGCAAAGGGGGTTTGAAGGCTGCCGTGTCCCTCTGTCCCTCCTTCCTTCCCCAGGACAACACGAGTAAGCTGAGTGCCTGGCTGAGAAAGGACTTCTGAAGACACTCTGAACACTTTGCTTTAAATGCAGTCTTGCATTTGTTCCTGTAGACGAAATATTTTGTTGAATGTTCATGTTTCGGTTTCTATTACTCCAGTAAAAAGTCATTCATGCTCACTTTTTAAGTGATATATCGATGTTAAATGTTTCTCTGAGAAGCATCCAAAACCATAAAATAAAATAAAATTTAAAAAAAAATTTAAAAAATTAAAAAAAAAAAAAATACTTCCCATACTGGGCAGGAACATCCCCATTCTTAGATTCAAGCCACCACAAGTGTTTCCAGGAACTGAATTTGCTGATGAATGAGCTACACACCAGCAATATACCCTGACCTCCCACAGCCCTCTCTGGGTAAGCTGGGCAACCTTGGGAGCTCCTGCTCTAGGAGAATAGGCTGCCAGCCTTTAAAAACCCTCAAGATGCAGCTTATTTTGCCTGGAACTGATTTCCTCTGGATGCCTGTTGCAGCTGGTGCTGGGGGCAGGCACAGATGCAGTGGCATCGAGGCTGGGTTAGTAAATGCTCCTATGGCAAGAATAGGATAAATTTCTTGGGTTTTTAAAGATTGGCTTCAAAGTGGCTGCAGCTGACGATCTGCAGCTTGAGGAGGGCAGTGGGTTTGTCTCAGCTGAGAACTTGCAGGAGTCTGGGCAGGATGCAGTGGGTATGGATGGAGAAACTGCCCAGTGCAGGGAGGGTACAGCAGCGGTGCCGGATGCGGTCAGCTCCCGGAAAAGGCACTGTACAGGAAATCTGATGGGTTCAGAACACGTGGCGCTTCCTAACCACATACAAACCTTCTCCACCACTTGGACACAGCAGGTCCAATGTGTCCAGGGTGCATTCAACGCATTCACCAGCTGCTGCATGTACAGCTTGAAGGTGACTGTGGGATTTGGGGATGCTGTCAGCACTCTGCAGGTCCCTGTGAGAGAGTGCACATGAACTGCAGAGACCTTCCCACGCGTTTCTGGAAACTGAGAAAAAACTTGGCTATTGCCAAAACTCTGCATTTTGGGGAGGGGCGGCAAGAGGCTGGTAAGAAACTGTTTTCTTTACAGTTCAGCAAAAATCTCAGGGGGAATGATAACCAGGGAGGGGCTTGTTCTGTCTAAGGTTTGGCAATGAGTTTCAGACTTTCAACCTATAAAGCCTTTCTACTGTGTGGGCCCAGGACAGAGGTGACAACTTGTTTCCTCTTGCTTCCTTCCTCTGGCACACTGGGGTTTCTGGCCTTTCACTGGAAATTTTACGTGTTGAGCACAGCCCTGCTCATGCACTGGGGACATGCAGAGGCAACCCTGGAGAGCTGAGTGATGCTCACACAGTTGGTGGAGCTGGACTGGATGGCCCCAAAGGTCTTCCCATCCTGCTTTGGACAGTGTCTTTGAACTACTGCTTTGACCCACAAGCTGAAGGATGATCATTCATGCTGCTCTGACATGGGACATAGGTAGAAAATTCGCCCTTTTACTGATCTTTCTGTCCTTGGTTGTGCAATGTGCCTCTGCCTGCCTGGTCAGAGAAGGAGCCTTTCATTGAGAGCTGGTGACTGGTGGCATTCGTTGTCAAGAACAAAGTCGAAGAGAGATATGGGAGTCAGTGTTAGGTGTGGAAAGGTGATGTGGACACAGATTCAATGCTTGCATGGATGCTATAAAGAGAGCAAACCGTGTGTTTCAGGGATGTCTGTCGGGAGCAGCACAGTGTGTTTGGTTTGTGACACTGGCACACACCACACATAGCTAAAGGGACCTCCACATACCCACTTGAATCGTAAAAACATCAGCTGCAGGGGATTTGCATCTAATGTCTTTCTTGGCACAAACAGGGCCTCCCCACCCCCAGCACCCACATAATCCATCCCCTATCAGCTTTTGCCATAATATGTAATGCAGATCAGCATTCCCATCAGGGAAACCTAAACACTTTTATAAGCAATTTCATAAAAAGGTGCTTCTCTGAACCCACATAAGGCAGAAGCTGGAACAAGAGATACAACAGTGATGAATCCATCCATCACCAGCAACATATTTGGAAAAGTTTATGTCTTTTTCTGTCTCACCTATTGCAAAACTCTGTATCTTATCAGTTGTTCTAAACTGTGTCCAGATTTCCTCTGTAAATAATTTTTAATTCACAGCCATCCGTTTGTGACTGTTAACGACACTATTCACAAGACATTTTTACAGTTACCAGCAGCTTGATATATGTATATATTCCAGTGAAAAAAATAATTGAGCAGCCAAGCAAAGCACAAAGATTAAAATGTTGTTTTAAGACTATTGAGGCTCAACAGGGATGGAAGAAAGTTTTGGTGGGAGAAAGAGAGAAATCTCAGTGCACGTTTTGGAGCGTAGACTTGGGGCCATGACTGTGGTTTCTGCTGTTTTCTGTCAGCTGGGAAACCCTTTCCTTTTCCCTGGTGCAGATTTTCCTTAAACATTGTGACTGCAGTGTGTTTTCCCAGGGTTTTGCATAGAAGGCAGGAGCCCATGGAGCAGTGCTGGGGAGGCAGCCACTGTTGCTACATCCCTTCCTCAGCTGATGGGGTGCCCTGGTCAGGGATGGAGTGCTCATCCTCATCCCAGCCTGCAGGGACTTGCCAGCAGTGCTGAACCCACAGGAAAACCAGACCTTGCCAAGGGTTGAGTGCAGCAAAAGCCCTCCCTGAGGTTCATTCCTGGGCTGACCTCAGCATAAAGTTGGCCCATAGCAAGGAAATGTGTGTGGGAGAGCAGGCAGGGAAGGGAAGCATAGCTGTGAGGAAGGGGAGAGGCTGGGATGGGATATCCATGATCATCAAAAGCCTGAAGGAAAAGCTCCAGGGCTAAGCAGTGGTGTGGAGGTGTGGAGGCTGGACTGAACCCTCCAAATGCTGGGGAAAGGCTTTTGCAATCCAGGAAAAAGTGTAATCGAGGCCTCGCAGAAGTGTTTGTTCAAGCCGTGCTTCTTTGATGCTGCTATGGCCAAAGTACATTGAAAAGAAAAACCCTGTTTAAAAGAAAATAAAGGGCTTAACAGAGCATATCAATTATACAATGACAATACTTATAAAACCATCTGCTGGCATGTGATGCCTCACTTAGTCACGAGCAATTACTTGGTGCATTTTACTTTCCAAAGAGCAAGAAGTTCCCTGCAAAAACCAAAGTCAGAGCTGCTTCTTGGGAGAAGCTGCTGTGGAGTGAAGCACCATCCCAGCTGCTGAAACCCCTGCTGTAAGCCAGCACATCAAGGAAAAAGAGCATTTTGCTCAGCTTTTCCTCCCAGGAACCATTTTGGAGGAAACCTTCACCATGAAGCCAGAGCATGCCCCCGGCTCTGGCCCACTCTTTTTAAACGTCACCCCGGGCTTTGCAGCGGGCTTGGGTGGGCTCAGCCAAGCCTGGCGTGACAGGAATTCCTTAAAAAATGATCTGCATGCCCCCCTTGAGCCTCCTCGTGCTTATGCTCCCCCCGCCCTGGGGAGGCAGGAGGACTTTGTGAGGCTGCCGTGGTCCAGACAGACTCAAAGCAGCCCCACGGGGGTGATTGATGGGCACTGTGGTGATGGGAGTGCTGAAAATAATCCCAACACATGTTTCCCAGTAGCACCTGGCAGCCAACCAGAAGACAGCACTAGCATTTCCTAAATACTGGAAAAATGACTGTCACTGCAGATGCCTCTCTAAATATAACCCCGGTGATGTGGCAGCCTGTGAAAGGCTGGAGAGGGGCAGCTACCCAGGACATACGTACAGCTCTGGTCCCATCTGAGCTCTGGCTGCCATCCCTGCACTGCAAGATCTCCAGCACTGCTTGTGGAACAGGCTTTGAAGCCCCAGACCTGATGAGGAAATGTCACTCAAGGCCTAGGTGCCAATAAGATACTGGAAATCAGAAATACAGGGCTATCCGAGCAAAGCAGGCTCTTACTGTCCGTGAGTGGCAGGGATGATTTAGGGTGTTTCTCCATGTTTTGGTGTCTCTGGGAGGGGATTTTCCTCCTGTGAGGCCAGGCACTTGGGAGCACGGGGTCCTCCATGGTGCCTGCATAGGACCCAGGCAAGGCCCTACATGTAGCACCCAGGTGAGAGCTGGGCAGCTTGCACACCTGAAATCTCCTGGCTCTTGTGAGTGTTTTCACAGGGCAAAGTGCTACCCGGTGCTGGAGCAGTGGAACACAGTGTTTGATTTTTAAAGGAGGTGGGGATTATCCTCCTCAGTGCGCCCCTCTCCCCTTTGCCCCCTAGCCTCACCACAAGGATTAGTTTACCAGCAGAGTCCAGTGGTTCCTCAGGTAACAGCACTGCCAAGCATCAGTCCTGGGAGCTGCTCTGTGTTGTGTTACAGGACAAGCCAAGGGGCAGCACTGCCAGTGTTTGCTTTAGCAGCTTGCTGGGCCACCAGATGCATCCAAATACGTGGTTCTGACTCTGCTACCTGAGTCTCATTTTCCCAAGATGGCTTTTGTAGGAGGGAGTAGAGTTGAAGAGACCTCTTGGGTCATTTGTGAAATCTGGGCTCTGGGACAAGCCCTGGTCAAAGTGTTTCATGCTTCTGAGATTCAGTGGTATCACTTTAACGGCCAAAATGTTAAATAACATGCCTAGGTTTGTGTTGCTAAGACAGAAAAGTTTGTTTGCAGATGTTTCATTTGCTCCCCAGCCTGCTGTCACCCCCCCAGCACAAAGTGTCAGCCCTGGGCTGCTCAGCTGCAGACACAGCCCTAAGGAGCTGTGTCATGAACCCTTACCAGGTGAGAGCCAAGGGGCAGAAGTCAGAATTTTAAAAGAATGGTATTTTTCTTTGCCGCTTACTCCCTCCACGGGACACATGAGGCATGAGGAGAGACAAAAAAGGTGATGGAGGAGAGCCTTCCAGCCTGTGAGCACAGAGAGTCCCAGTAAGGAGGAGTTTCTGGCCAAGAGTTGAAAGCCTGGGTGAAGCTGCAGAGCAAGGTGGTCATTGTAAAATGTCCAATCTGTCTTCATCTAACTGGCAGGAGGAATGGGGCACTGAAAGCATCATGACCCTGCTTTCACCTGACTTACTCGGGTCCCCAGCAGGGTTGTTCTCCTGTTACCTGTGCTTGATAAAGCTCATGTCATGACATCCTACTAGGGAAGTGCTAGCAGTGTTCTAACATGTGGAAAACCCCACAGACAAGAAAAAGAAACCAAAAAGCCTTTTTCTGATTTTGTACTCTAGGAAATTATGGAAATGTCTTTTGGCCTCAGTTTAATTTCAGCAATGCAGAAGGAACATCTGAGTGGGAGATTTGTTTTTCTGGATTTGGCCTTGTCACAGAATCACAGAATCTGAGCTGTGTGAAGCTGCAAGTCACCTTTTTACAGCTCTTATTAATGAGCAGAATTAAAAAAAAAAAAAGAGCAGAATAGAATGAAAATGTAAACTCTGGGCTATGTCCTTTCTATATGTTTGCAGAGTGCCTGCTAGAGCAAGCTCAGGGATCCTGAAAACTTATTATCAGACAGTTAACAAAGGAAGGCAACTGCAGAAGCCCATCTCAAATCCATCACCTAATATACTGGCAGAGGGGAATTTTGGAAATCATTATCTGAAGCTGCCATCTTCTAGATGCACCTCCCCATACGCAGTTCCAACCACTCTTTGGAAATCCTCACTTGTCCCCTTTTTTAAATGGTTCAGGCTTCAGCCCATTGAGATGAACAATTAATTTCCAACCCAAGGAGCACAGGGTTTCAGGCTCGCAGGTGTTCTCTCTAATAGGAGCTGTCATAGGAACGGTTCCTACAGCAGAGTAGGTAAACAAACAGATATAGAACACAGTCCTCCAAAGGACAGCTGGTGAGAAAAGCTGTAAGGGCAGAAGTGTCATTTAAACAAAAATAGCTAATTTGGGATCTCCTGTACAGGGTCCTTATGAGTTGCCAGTGTTTGACCATATTTGAGCATATGGTTATGGCTGATCCATTTTTGTCTCCAGCATTATCTGTACAACCTAGAATGCAGCATGTGAATTTTTTTGTGCAATGAAATGGGCAAAAGCAATCTCCAGTCTCAGTACAGGGATGTGCAGCTTCATCAGCACCTCCTGAATTTCTGGGTTTCCTTTTTTGCCATGTGCTTCCCTGCAGCCTGGCTGTCTGTGCCCACCTGTTGCCTCTGCTCTTATGTTTCGATTGTAAGCGCTTCGGGATGGGAAGAGTTATCTTCATGTGGGGCACTTGTGCAGGGTCTTAAAGCTCTGACATTATATGTAATGGTCTCCTATCACACTATGGCAAGATTTAAGAGCTTTCTGGATTGATAAACCTGTAAAACACGGTCTGTAGGTACATAGAAAAGCCTGCGCTCACACACATGTGCAGACTGCCTGGTGTGGCATTTTGTGACCCCTGGAAGATGGGAAGTGTTGGGGTGTGACCAGCAGGCACGGGGCTGGATGTGGGGGCTGCTGAGCCACCTGCATCCCAGCTGGGGGAAGGGACACATCCTGACCACAGTAACATCTCCTGCCTGTCCCGGGGCTCAGCTGTGTGTCCATCCCTGGAGCTTGGCATGGCGCTCCTGGACAGGGTCTCGCAGTGTGGGCCAGCAAGGGGCTGTGGCACATGGAGTCAGCAGCTCCTGATCCAGAGGGGACGGTAGTGCTTTTGGGAGTGAACAACTCAGCCGAAGTGTGAGTGGTGAAATTGTGTCCCCTTCCCAGCATGGCATAGGTAAATCACCCTCTCAGGGTCTTGCTCCCACCCTCATGTTTGTCCTGCCATCCTCCACTTCATCTCCTGCCAGTCTATATCCTGCAGAGCTATTTGTGTTTCACACCCATGTTTGTGGCATGTGGTGGAGCCGGACTGTATCCTTGCAGGTTCCTTTCAGCTCAGGAGATTCTGTGGTGGAGCAGTGAGCACAGAATTGGTCCTTCAGCCCACCTTTCTGGTTCCTCCCTGCACAGCTGTCCTGCAGGCAATGGGAGCAAAAGTCTCCTGGCAAATCAGCTGATCTGGGCTCTTTGAGACTTTGTCACTGCAAATCTCATATCCTATAAGGAGATCTCCCAGGATTCTCCCTCCCTCACTTCAGCATGCTTGAGGATGCTCTCAGGTCGTTTTGGTGAGCAACCCTCCCTGACTGAGACACAGAGCTCTGGGTCTCTCTGCTTCAGCTCCTCTCCAGTGGGGTGCTGGCTGCTGAGAGGCATTAGAGGGCATGAAGTAAAATCAGCTGATCAAAAGGCTCCCTTTATCTTCGTACTCATCTTCTTTAGGAAGGCCCCTTCTGTGTCCTCAGTTCCATTCAGGTTTTAGCAAAGCCAACAGGCACCTCAGGAGCCATTAGGATTTTAATATTCATACACTTTCCTGATTGTTCGCTTCCCAGTGCCTTCTTTTCCTGCCAGGAGATGGAAATGTTCCTCGCCTAGAGCCAGATTCCTCCAGCTCCCTGACTAATTTTCCTACAAATTTTGCAGCCAAAGCAGTTGGCTGGTAGACCTGTTCAACACTTAAATTGTACGTAGGGTGAAATTCATCTCCCTAGCTCCAGGTGCCTCCATCTATCTGGTTACCATCTAGCCTGCTGTTGTCATTTTAAAGTCAATGGCTTCAAGAAGGATCTATCTCATGCTGAAATAGGTGCCCCAAATAATTACAGCCATCCTTTAGTCTGTGTTACACGGCTGTGGAGGGAGCTCTGATAAGACAGCAGTGGTGTGAGCATCTAAAACGCTGTGAGGTGAATCCTACTCTCATGCCACAAATGCTGTTCTCTAGTAATTAAAGCTGCTTAAAAAGAACATAAGGAATTATGAAAAATCCCCAGCTGCACTGAGAAAAGTCGTCAGAAGATCTGACTTCTTTCTTGTTGCTCTGATTGAATAGTTCCTATTTCCTCATAATTCCGAACATTCTCCTGAACCTCCCAATTCCAGTGGAAGCCCCAAGAAATTTATATGGAGTTTCTGTATCCATTTTCTGGGGGTATGCACACAGATTGTCATTTTATCTGTAATAAAGTGTCTCTTTCTGTAGCAGAGCTGCAGGTTTGGATTCCTGAAACAGCAGCTTTTGAGGTCTGTAGCTGTGCATTTGGGGCAGGCTGATGAGCTGTACCTATGCTTTACACACCCATGTCCACACCAGGGCAAACACAGGCAAAAAGAGAATCAAAAAATCACAGAATGCTTTGGTTTGAAAGGAACCTTAAAGTTCACCCAGCTCCAGTCCCCCTGCTGTGGGCAGGGACACCTTCCACCAGACCAGGCTGCTCAAAGCTCCATCCAGCCTGGTCTTGAACACTCCCAGGGATGGGGCAGCCACAGCTGCTCTGGGCCACCTGTGCCAGCACCTCAGCACCCTCACAGGGAATAATTTCTTTCTAATATCTAATCTAAACTTGCCCTCTGTCAGCTTAAGGCCATTCTCCCTTTTCCTATCACTCCATTTCCTAATTTTTCCTGAAAGCCTCCAGGTGGGGAGGAGAGAAAGCCTCACTTTGGTTGTGAATACTGCATTTTCAGTCTTCTCAGGTCTATAAAACCTTGTAGAGTCTTTAATTTAGTGGGACTTTGGCACATGTTAAAAGACAGCCACCTAGTGAACCTCTCTTGTGAATCAGACACTAAACACCAGGGCCCTTTGAATGGAGCATTAGTGTTTATTTTAGGTCTTCAGGTTATGCTCTTGCTATATGACTGTCCAATGGACTGGAGACTGTGAGTCTGCAGATATGCACATGCACAGACACACAACTGATTCCCAAACTATCAATTACAGCACTAAAAATGAAAGTTCGATATCTGCTAAGATACCTAGCTGAAGAGGAAAAAAATAAAAGAAAAAAAAAGGGGGGGAAAAAAAAAGAAAGCACAGAAGTGGCTAGAGGACTGTCCAGAAGTAATAAGTGAAGTTTTTAAGCCAAGTTTGAAGACTAGCTGCAACTTGCCACACAGGAAAAGACAGGAGACAAAAGCACCATTATGCTTTCTTAAAAATGTAAGAGTACAGCACATACATTCCCTGACAAGGTCATTAAACATGGGTTCAGAGACCCACAGCAGCATATGCCCGGGTACAATGGGTGTTTACTCTCTGACTGAGCGAGGTGCTGGTATGCATAGGGGTTACTGTCGCCTGAAGAATATAGGTTTTGGCCCCACGTGGATCATAACTGCTTGGTTTGGTTAGTGCACAGAAATGTGGCTAAACCCTCCCCTTCAGATATCTAATTTGTTTGGAATGACAGGCATGTCCTGACTAAAAATTAATTCTGCCAGGTGATACAACTTGTTTGAATTCGCAGGAATTTGCCATTTGGAAAAAGGAAAAAGGAAAGACATTTAATTAGGGATGGAGCTAAAGCAGCTAATTTGATCTTTCTATGGAAAAAAAAATTACAGGTTAAAAATGGAGATTGTGTGCTCTGGGTGAAGCATGCTCCCTGCTTGCAGGTATGCTTTGATGAGGCTTCTTCTCCTGCTAAGAAATGCAGACACGTTTCTGTCGAAGCAATAACTTTATCTTGCTGTTTGTTGTCCTCCTGCCTCTGACTCTGAGCAGATGGCCCAGCCATGCCAGGTGTTTATCCAGGGGGCTTCACTCTGGCATTGGGCTCTTTGTGGCACGTGGCACAGCATCCACAAAGAGGGTAAAGGCAAAGCTGGCTGCTGTGGCAAGGGGAGCCTACCCACCTCTCCAGAGCCTCCTACTCCATGTACTGCCTCAGCTCAGCCTGCCCCCTCTCCTTCCCAGGGGAAGAACACTCCCTACTCCCCTTCCTTTTCCCTGGAGCTGGGCAATCCCTTTTAGCCACAGCGTTTTATCATATCAAAACCCTGTGGCACAGCCCCTGCAATGGAAGTGGTGTGGTGGGGAGTCAGAGGCAGGTGGGCATAGTGCCACCATGGTCAGGGCTGGCCCAAATGTGGCTGTGAGACCACTGCTCACAGCTTTGCTGTGCCCTGCAGAGCCCTAGGGCAGCCTCGAAGGAGCATCTGTGTTTGCCACATCCTCAAGGATATCTCAAACCCTGCCCAGATGCAGAACGAGCCTTGCAGATTGGTCTGACCTCCAGCCCACAGAAACCCAGGCAAATTTCCTGTTGACTTCCAGCACTGCAGATCATTAATAGCACCAAGGACATGTCCCAGCAGCAATGGCTTTTGGGCTTCCTCCTCCTCAGGAAGGTCTAGGACTCCCTTGCTCCTTCTGCCTCCCCTGGGACACCCAGCCCAGGAGCACGATTCAAGAGAGCTTCGTCACCCACCACATCGGAGTGGTTCAAATGCAGATGGATTCAGACTCACCCTTCCCCTGGCCATGAGCAGACGGTCTAGACCACTAAAACCACATTTTCTGGAAGTAGGTTCTCAGATGGAGTCACTTCCTGACAGGGCTCTTTGTCTTTTATCAGGATGAGCAAAATCAGAAAGAAAAGCTAATTATTTACTGGAGGGAGTTTTCTTGTTTAAATCTTTTCTCTTTTCTTGTTAGTGTCCTTCCAGTTTATTACTCATCTGTGGCTTTTTTACAAGTTGTCTTTCAGGTGAGGCACAGTGAAGTGGTGTTACATTCCATACATGTAGGGGCTTAGCTGCAGTTCCATTGTGTATTCAACCCTATAATTAAGACTCAGATGGAAGACTTCATGCCTCTAAAGCAAAGAAATTCTAGGTTTCTTGGCAAAACATTTGGCTGAGTACATAGAGAGCACCTTAAGTACTTAAATGGTCTCTACGTGAGGAAATCTGATGCCAGAAATCACGTACCTTAAAGGCAGGTTGTTGGGAAAAGGCAAACAAACCAGCGCTAAATCGCTTGATGTCTCAAGGTACATTCTTCCTGAGTATTATTTTTTTCTTGGAAGATGCTCTGTGAGAGGAATTGTGTTCTCAAGAATGACTTGTTGCTGGCACTGGATTAATGTGAGCTACATAAAGTGTGGGAGTCAGCAAAGAGCACCCGGCTGGTTCTCAATAAATTATGAAGGACTCCACTGTCGCCTTTAAGCAAATCAATACAGCGCTGCTGCGGTGTGCCAACAGCCAGGAATACTCCATGGGAGGAAGCCAGCATCTTTCTCAGGGCATGTCCACGCATGGCTGCAGTGCCTGGTCCCTTCAAGGGGAAGGAGGGGGGCCATGGGACTGTGGGATGAGGCACGTGGCAGGGTGGATGTTGCAGCGAGTGTAGGGTGTTGGCACAGGAGGGTTTTGCCCACGAGAAAACCCCCACAGGGAAAAGGAGAAGTGCGTCTCCTTCAGCCCAAAGCTCTGTACGAGACAGCCAAGGGCTGTGCTCCTGCCTGGGGATGGGCTGGGGCAGTCGCAGCAGGGGGAGGAGATGCTCTGCTCTTGCCAGTGGTGTTTTCCACCTGGGTGTGCACTCATCGATTTCCCCTGCCTCTCCTCTTTGTGTGCTACCCTGCAGCCTTCTTGCATCCCCCAGGGCCTGCTGATGTGCAAACCACTGCTGGAAGAAAGGCTTTGGAGATGGGGGTCAGCAGAGCAGCCCTCTGACCCACCTCACCAATAAACCTGGTCTTTTATGTTTTGTCTCCTGCTGGAAGGCAGTGCCACTCACTGCAGACTCTGAAGCTGGAATTGTTAGGTAGAAAGAAGAACACAGTCATTAGACTCAGGAGTATCACTCACATTTTGCTCAGACTCCTGGGTGGAGCAACATGGGCTCGAAGACTTAGAAGGCACCACTGGGGTAATAAAAGGCAGCAAGAATATTAATGCTAAAAGTAATGGTGTCCGGTTCACACATCAGATCTTCTTCCAGCAGTTGGTCTCAAAATACTACAAAAAAGGATCAATAACTTTTTTTTAATAGATGGAGAAACAGTGGCACAGAGCAGTGACCTTGTCACTGTCATCCAGCTGTCTGCCAGCAGAGCCAGCAGCAGAATTAAATTCTTAGTCCATGCTTTCCTCAGCCTAAAACCAACTCAGCTTTGCCAGTTTGACTTTTCACAGTGCCATTCTAAAATTTGGCAGAGAAAGGTCCGTGTATCCTCCACTCACCTCCCCTGTGTTTGGAGCCTATCAAATGCTAAATGAAACAGCAGAACCAGAGCAATAAAGATTTCTATCAATGGGGACCTCCCACTGCACAAGGAATGTATTTAGTTTGACCTTCAAAAGTAAGCATTTTGCCACAAGTCTGCCCGAGTTTTTAGGGGTATCTGTGCTTCTTTCAAGGAGATGGTCTGCATATCAGATGAGCCAGAATCTTTTGGTATGTGCAAATTGCAACAGCCTTTTTTTTCTTTCTTTTTTTTTTTTTTTATTAGACATTAGAGTAAATAAGTATAAGCCCTGCATGGAGCATCTTGTTGGGGCATACATTGTATATGCTCCAGGGCGCAAATATTTTACACACCCTCCCCTTTGATTTTTTTTTAATGCAATATGCAAATCGTGCATGTTTCAGCTGGGATTGTCTCTCTTTGATCTGACTGTTCTCCATCCTGGAATTTCTCACAGCAGGGAGAAACTGAACTGAGATGTGCAGCTACAGGGAATTTCACTCTGCACTTTCTCCAAGCCTGTTGGGAGCAGCAAACTCACTACAGAGACCTTGGAGAGAGGCAAGAGGATCGAAGTAAAGTCTCTGCAAAGGAAGGGCCAGACAGCACTGCTCCAGGCCATTGCAAAGGATGAGCACAAGGGCTTGGGTACCATCCGTGTGAGGATTCACCAACAAATGGGACAGTTACATGACAAAAAGCCGTGATTTCCTTTGAATTGCAGTGCCTGTTGGCAGCATGAGGTGGTAGAGGCACTGACAGCAGCTCATGATGTGTGCAGCAGGGTGGAGAGCAGCCTCTGGCTCTCCTGCCCAAGCAAAGACCTACACCAGTCAAGTCCCTGTCAGCACCTGCTCTTGGTGCTGTGTGTTATGTTAATGGCTCAGTTTGCTGCCTATGCCCAGCACACTTGGCTCTACAGGGTCTTAAAAATAATTTGGGGTGCAAACTGCCCTGTGGTAGCACCTTCAGGTGTCCTGCTAAGCAGGGCAGGAGCTGCTCCATCCACAAGCCAGTCACAGGAAAATGGTTTCAGCAAGCATAGCGGGGGGAAAGGCTGGGGTGAGTGAGAGCCACCTGCACCCAGCCAGGAGGGCGGGCAGGGCTGCAGAGGAGAGGTCAGCTGGAGCAAGGAGCGGTGCCTTGGCTACGCTGCCAAAACAGCTCCCGCCAGGGCTTGAATTACCGCCTTTGTGCAAACACCCGCGCGGCCACCGCCACCAGCTCCCGGCTTTGATGGAGCAGATAGGGCTGAAAGGAAAACAGAACACGGAGAGAAAGCAACATATGGCGATACGGGTGGATTTGCTGGGTGAAACCTGCTCCTGCTGCCGCTGGAGCCAGGGGAACTTTTGCCTCTGACCACAGTCACAGCAAAAGTGGAGCTCAGGGGACTGGACTGGAGGGGTGTTTTGGCACACAGGGAAATGAGCTGATGAAGGGACATATCCATGGCCAGGATGACCATCCACCTGTATTCCAGGCCATGCTGCAGCAAACCAAGCAGGTTCAGGAATTTAGAATTTTTCAGAGATAACCATTTGAGTCGTCTGCAGAAAAATCTACTTATACTGGGGAAATGAGGGAAAGAGAGAGAGAGGGAGGGAGAGAGAGAGAGAGGATGCCCTTCCTGAATTTGGAAAGCATTCTTGTTTATTTCTGCTTGCCTGTGGGGGAGAGGGAAGCTCAATGAATCATCCCAGCCACATAAAGAGCACAACTAAGATTTTACCTGAGCAAGAAGAAAGCTTTTGCATGGATCATAAATGCATATTGATTTGTCCTTTTCTATTTGTATGCCTCTGCATTTCCGGGAGAACAAGGAGAAAGAAAGCATCGCTGAAAAAACTCTTGATATTATTAGCAGAGGTCTGACCCTCAGCCCCTTGATGGAGGTGCAGCCACTTGCCTCCAGCAACGGGTTTGGTCCATCCTCTGCTGACAAAAACAAACCAGCCCTGGCGTGCGGAGTCCCTGGCATGTGGAGCTCCTGGCCTGCAGCAGTGCCCTCCTGTGCTCCCCACTGCCTCTCCCCTGCACACATTTGCCTTTCAGGCAAGTGCAGGACACTGCCAGGGGTCAGCTGGGGGGTAGCCAAGAGTTTGGCCTGCAGTGTCTTGGGTCTTATCAATGGGCTGTTGTTCAGCTTGGGATTCCTGAGCTCCTTAGTCACATCTTTGCAGGTAACTATAAATCACCTTCTGCAGAACCTGGGGTTTTGCAATACTTGGCCCTCTGCAATTTTGCCTCTTCTGCAAATAACAGGAGTGGCCATTTTTGCTCTGCTTCAGACAGGCCTTCCTGTTACAAACTCTGGGTTCACAAAGAATTATTTGGGCTGATTCTGCTTCCTTGCTGAAGTTATTAAATTTCATTAAAAGCAGCTAGAAACACATTAAGTTTCTCTATGCTCTTGTTTTTCCATATAAGGAATAGTTGCCAGTGGGCTGGAAAATTGGCAAAAGCATCCATAAAAGCATCACTAAACAGGCTCAGGGAAAGACTGGGAAGAGACTGCATACCTGCCCAAATGTACATCTCTGGTCCAGACCACTGGTGAGTGGCCTTTTCCCTCAGGTGGGCTCAGTGGTGGCTGCTGGTTGAAGCCCTCCTGCTTGTTGCTGTGACACTGATCAGTTGTGCAGAAGCAGGTGACTTCTGGGGTCTCCCTTTCGCCCCACATCAGATCCCATCCACCTCCACGGGTGATGGAGTCCCAGAGGGCAAACCCTGCATCCACACTCTTCCTCTGCATTTCACCCTGTGCAGTTTCACAGGGCAGCAGTTTGACTGGGAGCAGGGCTGCACAGCTAAGTGTGGGTCCCAGGCAGCTTCAGCAGATGGTTTAGGAGTGCTGTGGCCATGGTAGGGCTCTGCCAGGGGCAGGGGCCCTGCCACCACTCCCACGCGTGCTTTGGGACCAAGGGGATGTGCCGACCAACCAGGGTATCCACCAGCCTGGGGTGACAGCAGTGCCACCCCATGTCTGTGGGGTTTGGCTCTGGGGCAGCTCATCCAATGGCAGAGTATTCCCACTCCCTCAGCACTGAGCAAATTCGTACAGAAACAAGCGTATTGCAGACTTTAACATTTACTGCCTCATTTTTCACAGAGGCTCCTTCCCTGTCTACAAATTGGCTAAAACCATGGAAAAACCCCACGCTACTGCAGCAAACCATCAGCATGGCTGTCATGTCTCTGTGCCTGGGCCGCTCTGCCCATGGGAGCAGCTGCCGCATCGGCTGCTGAGGCTGCTGAGGGCTGGATTTATTTTTAAATTTATTTTTTATTACGGGGATAGTTTCGACTTTTCCACTTTTCAGGTTCACTCACCCTGTCGTCGGTGTCTCTGCCTCTCTGAGCTCACTTAATAATGCATGACAAGGGCTCGCTCTGCCACAGCAGCAATAATGCAGCGCGTCCCCGCTCCGTGCGGGGTCAGGTTTCTGCCGCTCGGGAATTCGACAGATGGAAACGCTGGGATTCTTTCCATGGCCCTCCTGCCTCCCAGGCCCCCAGGATAGCAGAAGATTATCGAGGGCATATCCCAGCACAGTCGCAGGCACGGGAGAGGGAGGACCTATGGCGAGGGTGGTGGGGAGGAAGAGATGGTATGAGTCATTATTTTAATGAAACTGGTGAAGATGAGAACCTTCCCTACGCCTGGGAAGGCAGTGCGCTCATAATCATATTGCTAATTAAATCAGTTTGGCTTCTTTAAACTGATTTTCTTTCACTCTCATGACTCAACTAATTTAAAAACTCATACACAAGGGCCCCTCACCTCCATCCCCAAAATGATGCTGGTGTTTCCTTTCCTTTGTTTTTTCTTCATCCCATCAGAAGCAGTCCTCTGTTCCAAGGGAATCTGAAGATGACGTCCAATGCCTCACCCAGCAGGGAGGAGGCCATGATTAGAAGCTCTAGTGCTTCTGCAGAACGTTGTGCTGCCACCCCTGAGTCACTGCTGCTTTTAGATATCTGCTTCTAGAGATGAAGGAACTGGTCCATATGATCAGGTTCTTCCCCTGTCTATGCAGTGGATGCTGCTCTCACATCAGTCCTTTTTGTGCCAGTTGCCCCACAGGTGCCAGCCTGATGCAGTAGAGGAGGAAAGGGAATTTTGGAAGCTGGTCTGATGGTGGAGCAATGTGTATCTTATTCTCTAATCTGTGTAGACTGTGAGAGCTGGGGCCTTCAGGTGATAGAAGACAGGACAGAAAAAGGTGGATTAATAGAAAAGGTGGAAAAATGCACATGAGGTCACTGAAAAGAGGAGCAACATGGAGGATGTCACAGCCAAAGCTAAAAAAGATCAAAAAAGACAGCTCATTTGGACAGGTTTGTCATACAAAAAAGAAGCACTAATGGTAGTTTTTTGTGCCATATGTCTTTGTTTCTTTACACAGAGAAGTATGGATGGGAGCAACAGCATGCACAGGCCAGGGATATTGGGGTTTCAGGATAAAGTGTCAGCCCATGCTCGAGTGTGCACAGGTGAGGCCATCCTGAAAGATGGGCTGAAACCACACTCATCCTTCAGCCCCGAGGCTGCCTCCCATCACCTCTCGCATTCATTGACATTGGGGCATGATGGTTTCTGACTTCAGCCCCAATCCTGTCTATATGGGGGAAGACCTGGGCTTCTTTGTCCTCAGAAGTCATCTTTCCTTCCAAAAAACCAAAATCCCAGCTACCTTCCGGATTTCATCCCAGATTGAATAACTGCTTGTTTCAGCAAGAGTCGTCTGCACAGCAACAAACACATTCATCTTCATTTTAGAGCAGGAAACATTGCAAAAGCCAAAGCTGGTTATACTTCATGGTTATGTCAGCTGGCTGAAGCAGTGTCATAAAAATTACACTGCTGTCAGAAATGATTGCTGGGAAATGAAAACACCAGTGCGCCAGAGAATGTGGAGTTTTGGGGACCATTCCACTGCTTCTGCAGCTGCTTTCAGTGGAGAAAGGGTTGAACAGGAGCCCATTAGTCAATGCCATGCAGTGCCAGTGCCTACCTGGGATGCCCAGTTATGGCTGAGTGAGCACAAGGATAGCAGGTTGCTGCCCAGGCTGAGTGCATTCCCTCAGCCTTCTGCAGTTTCAACTCACATTTTACCACCTAATGCTGCCCCACACAGCAACAAAGCTGCTAAACGTGGGACTTAGACACATCCATAGTGTGAATTCATTCATTTTGGTCTTCGCCAGGACATGCACGAATCTCTGGCAGCTGTGGGAGCTGAGCATGCAGGAGCAGGGGCAATGATGCTGTGGACACTGGTGTAGCCCTGGTGCTCCACGGCCAGCAAAGCTGGGAGGGGAAGGAGGATATGTGCCAAACTTTCACATCCTCAGGTCCCAGTCAGTGCTCGGGGTGGCAGGGAGGATGTGGTGTGGCCCAGCAGGGCTGTTTCAGTGCCTCTGGCTGGAGAGGGACAGCTGGCTGCTGGCAGGGACATCACCACAGGGCACAGTGACCCTCCCCTCAGCTCCGGGGAGGAGAGGCAGGGTATAACATGGAACATCAGGCAGCCATATCATTTGACTTTATCCCTTTATGAGGCCACTTTGTGGTCTCTGTCAATCCTGGATGACAAGATATGTAGATGGAAGCCAGCATTTGCTCCATGTCTCAGTTTGCCTGCTCCAGCCGGGCTTAAAGTGCCTTGAGAACAGGGACAGAGACAGGTCCTGCACCAAAATATGTCACTGCTGGCTGACGCAATCCAGGCAAGAGACAAGGGGACTTAAGACAGCTCATGAAAAATATGCCATGAGACTCTCCCTTAAACCTTGCCTTCAGGCTTTTGGACTTAAAAATAACACACACACCGTTGGCCATTTATGTTTAGCTCACTGGGGGCTTTCTTTCCTGCAGGAATGCGAGGATTAGATGGTCTCCTCCGCTTGTGCGGTGACTCCAGCAGCGCCCCGCCAAGCGATCACGTTCTTCTCTCCTAAAGCCCGGGCTGGATTGGCAGCAGTGGTGCAACAGCAGATGCATGAATGAGATTCCAGCGCTCCCTGTCCCCGTCCCGGCAGGAAGGAGGGCACTGCTGTGCAGGACAGGCTCCGGGGCGGGCTGCAGCAGGGCCTGTGAGCCAAGGGAAGACTCCAAGAAGAATGTGGGTGGCATTCTGTTTTGTAGGCAACAAACCCTACTGATTGCAATCCCCTGATTTCTGAGGGTCAGACCCAGCTGCCTGGCTGAAATCGCTGACAAGTTGCCAGCAGGTTTCAGTGCACTAAAGGTTGGAATGACAGTGGGAAGTGGCTGCAGAGTTTTGTTAATCAAGGAAGTGTTATATAGGCAGGTACTTAGCAGGATGCAGCAAAATCATCAGAGTAGAGAGATGTAATGCTGGCTGGAAAATTGGCTGTGGCTGGGGCTGTTGGAAGCTCATAAAACTCAGTCTGCACTCAGAGCTGAGTTTGAGTTCTCTGCAATTCATCAAAATAGTGTGTGGGGTAAAACAAGCGACAGGTCTAGTTGTGGCTCTGCTCCAGTTTCCTTGATTAAGCACTTTTTTGGTCATGCAGCAATTTGGGGATGGTGGGGAAGATAGAAATGAAAGAGGAGTTTTACTAGGAGAGGCCTAGAATGAGCATCCACACAACCTGAGAGCAGGCTTGCATCTCAGAGCACACCTGAGATGCAGGCTCTGCATCACAGCAGAAGACAACTTTGTCACAGGGAGACACACTCCATCCCTCAGGGCACAGATGAGTGATGGAGCAGTGTCCCAGAGCAAGCCTGGCTTGCCTGGAGATTGTCTTGCAAGTACAGGAAGGCAAATCTTGTTCAGAAGGAATTTCATTATCAGGGACAGTGAGGTTGGACCAGGTGCTGGCTGCCATGCTGGGTGTTGATGTGCTTTCCCTGGGTGGTACCAGTCCTCTGTGCTCCCTCAGGAGCAGTCCAGCCATCCAGCCAGAGGGATGTGGCAGCAGGCAACGCTGAGCTCTGGGCTGTGCACTTCAGCAAATGATTCACAGAGGAGCTGGGGAAGTGGTTTAAGCCCAGATAACACAACACTTCCCCATCCCTCCACATCAGCTCAGGGAATCAGTGCTGCCTGTCAGAGGCTGCTGAGATTGCCATGACTCTCCTGCAGTTTCAGGCCTTCCTAGTGCCTCCTTCTTGTGTCATTTCACCCATTTTGGGGTCTAGTCAAAACTCCTTCATATTAGTGCCTCTTAACACATTTCACCTCCAAAAGAGGTAAGAGCTGCTGCTGTTCCTTTGGTTCACAGGCCTCCTAAGGCACTGTTTTTGGAGGCTCTGTCACAGTATCAGTACTACCATGGGGAATAGCCTCCTCCAGCTCACTGGACTTCATTGAGATAAGCAGCCTTCCTCCAAACTGCTTCAGCCTCCCATGATCTTTATGGAGCAATTTGTTATGTCAAGTGTAGGACATAGCATGGGACACCAGGGCAGTGGTCCTTAAAATATGCTTGTTGGAGAAGGAACACTTTGCAAAGGTGAACTTGAGGTGAGAAGAACACATAGCTCAGATGTCAAATGCTGTGCTGGAGAAGTGTTTGGTGATGAAATAAAGATTGGTAAACTCTGTTGTGATGGCTGATTTGAGAGATTAAGCATTGCCTTCGGGCTAACTGTACAAATGTGGAGAATCTAAAGGCTGGTTAAAGAGAAAAGTGGTAGATGATCATTCATACCAATCTAATAATGCTGGAAATAATTTGAAACAAATTAGAGGTGGAAAACAGAGAGTCAAATAAAAAAAATTAAAAAAGGTAGGAAAGAACAATTTGTAGGTATTGCTAATATTTCTTGTCCTGTATGAGGGAAAAATTTTCCTTGTGGATAATTGGACTCTCCAGCCAAGTGAGAATGTGTAATTGTAATTCATGTGGAGAAGAAATTGTTGGTTGTCATCATTAGTGATAATATATTAGTACGGGATGTTCTGATGAGGGCCCTCTGTGGTCAAGTAAACATGCCTGCAAGGCTTAGCAATAGCCCCTTCCTTTGAGAGAGCACTTAATTACATCTAGAGAGACCTATTGCACCTTCAAACATGATAAATTATCATTGCTAAGCTTCTGACACTAGAGCTGCCTATCTGCTGAGCTGTGGTAGGGATCAGGAGACTCGGTAGGTGGTTCCTCAGTCGAGTAGAAATCATTACCACCATCTGAGTTTATCCTTAATGTGTTTTACTTCCACACACCTCCTCATCTCCTGGGTCTGAGCTGGCCAAATGGGGAATTTTCTTCTCTTCTGACACACAATTTTCTTCTCTTCTGACTTGCCAGCCCCTTGCCAAGGTGCAGTTCCCAAGAGACAAAACACCAGGAGAAGGTCTACCACAATTGTTAACCCAGCTCTCAGGATGAAAGGAGGTAGCTCACCCAGCAGGTGTTCACAGGACTAAGCAACCCATGAAGATTCATGAAAAAGCCTGTGTTCGACCATTTCACCTCAGGACAGCTGCAGAGGTATTTACCAGTGCACTTTCACTGCTTTTGAGGGGACGAGACTGTCTCTGCCTCGTGAGTCCCTTGCAGAAGTCGGCTTGAAGAACAGCAGAACCCCCTGGTGATCCCTCTGTATTGATGCAAATTAACTTTTAATGGGGAAAAAATTAACTTCAGAGTGTTTTTTCCGGTCACCTTTCTGATTTGCAAAGTTTTACCCAGTGGTCCCCCTTAAAGCATTCCCGGGGAGCCGTTGGGGTGGCACTGTTCAGGCAGGCCAGGAGGAGTTCAGAGGAGCAAACCGGCTCTCCCTGTGCAGATGAGCCCTCTGAGATAGCTGGAAAGCTCTTTCTTGTGGGCTTTGCTAAATACCGTGGTCTAACGGGCCCTCGTGTGCTCCTTTGTACCGGCTGCACGTGCTGGATGCACACCCTGGCGTGATGTGGTGCTGTTTGTCCAGGCTGCGGGTTGGGCACCCAAATTAAATCAGCACAGACACATGGAGCCTGCAAAAACAAGAGGTTCATAAACCACTTTCAGCTGTACACCAAGTCACACTGGCATGGATCTTGCTTGGGCTGCATTTGCCTTGGTTTCATAAAGTTGTAAAATCATTAAAGTTGGGAAAAACTTTTAAGATCATCTAGTCCAACCATTAATCCAGCACTACCAAGCCCACCACTAAAATGTCCCCAGCTGCCACATCTACACATCTTTTAAATTCCTTCCAGGATGGTGACTCCACTAGTTCCCTAGGCAGTCTGTTCCTGTGCTTGACTGCCTTTTCACTGAAGAAATTTTCCCTAATATCCAATCTAAACCTTCCCTGTGCAACTTGAGGCTGTGTCCTCTCATCCTATCACTTGATAAATGGGAGAGGAGATTCCCTTCCATCTACAACCTTTCAGGTAGTTGTAGACAGCAATAAGGTCCCCCTTGCACCTTCTTTTCTTCAGGTTGAACAACCCCAGATTCCTGAGCTGCTCCTCATCAGACTCGTGCTCCAAGTTTCCCACTGGCTTATCCCTGATGGCTTCACTGCCATATAAACACGGTAAGGATCCCATGTTAAGTGTCTGTGTGCTTACATTAGGGCTTGAATATACAACGGTAGCACAACAGGTTTGCTTCTAAAATCAGATCTGTTTCCTTCAAGTAACTGTACAGAAAAGACCAGAGAGGCACAGTCCCGAGCAGGAGGACTGGAGCTCCTGACTGGAGCTCTCTGCTTCAGTCTGCTGATGGGACAGCAGCAAAGCACGCTATGAAGTACCAGAAACCCCTGTGATCACTTTAAAGCAGAGTGATGATTTCCCTCAATGACTCAAGGGCAATCAGGCACGTGAAACCCTGTGAGTGAGGTCCCAATTTAGCAAAGTCTTTCCCCACAGGTCAGCATATGGTCTACCCTAAAATACCATTATCAGCCTGATAATAACGTGCCTAACATTGAGTAAGAACATTTTCCCAGCTCAGTGCCCATGCAAATGGACAGTCCCATGAGAAAACATCGTTGAGAGCTCTTCAACCTTGCTTGTCCTGAGACACCAGGGACTGCAGTGACAGGCCTTGATCCAGTTTGCCTGACAGGCTTTTTTCCCTGGCAGCCAAGCCAACAAAGCCCACAGCACACATACAAAGCTGCAGGGAGCTTCTCCATGTCTGTTTCTTCTGGACAAGGTGACCAGGCCACAGTGGTTTGGAGCTACTCAGGGTGTGCTAGACCACCCCAGTGGGGCAGTCATGGCATCCCTGGTGGAGCTGGGGAGAGCTGATGGAGTGAAGAACATTTGCATTGCTGTGAGCCTCAGCTCCCCTGTAGCACCCAACTGGAAGCTGCCTCAAGGCAAAAAGAAACTGTTGCTGTGTAATCTTGGTTGCTTTTTGTCATACTTTCCGCATTGGTTCACATCCTGTTCTATTTTCACTGTAGCTCTCCTCTCCCTGTCTGTTCCAAGCCTGATGCCCTGCCAGGATATTTCCCTTGGAAATCTCCCTGCCCAAGTCCCTGAGTCTGCACCCTGCCCGGGATGAGGGTACACAGTGACGTTTATTTGCCACAGGGCATCGGGGCTTGCGGCTCTGGTTTGCTCCTGCTTGCCTGCACATTCCCGCCTGGGATAACAGTATTGTCTCAAGGAGCGGCTGGCGTAGGTACGGGATCAGGAAACTTGTTTGGTCACGCTGTAATCAGAGCAGGAACTCTCTTATCTGCTCTTATCACGCAGTGCTGCAGTGCAGCTTCCCTAACACAGAGGATCCTCCGGGACCCTGCCAGCGTGGGACCAGAGACTCCCGAGCAGCATCGCTACCCAGAAATGGATCAGGCTGTCCTCCCTGTGCTGGCAGCTGTGTTCTGCTTCCTTCAGGATCCCATAAAAGCATGGAGACAAGGGAGAAGTGCAGGGGAAAACCTGTGCATTCATTGCAGCTCCAATCCTGGGGCCAGCTGCTCCCTTCAAGCAGCACTGCATACAAAAACTGGACCTGGTCATGTTGTAAACCTCAGGGAAGGGGGTTTTGACTACCCATGAGCCTGCCCAGGGAGCATCAAATGCCTTGGCATTGGGCACTTAAGAGAGCACCCATCGGCCAGAATCTGCCTGTGTTGCCTTATCCTGCAGCCAGCCTTCCTGTGCTCATGTCATCTGCCTAGGAGTGAGCTTGGAGAAAGCTGAGCCAAAGTTTGGACTGCTTGAGGGATGTAAAATAAGATGCAAACTTCACCACAGTGTTTTCCATCCCTCCAAATCCTGCATGGTGCTGCCTGCCCAGTTTCTGATCAGGAGTGAAGGCAAGTGCCAGGTCTGCTCTGTACTGCAGGCCTTGGCACAGAGGGTGGCCTGTTTCAGGCAGTGGCAACCAGAAGCAACTAATTAACCCTGGCAATATTTGAAATAATTGCTATTGAAAACAGATGCACACCAGGCTGGTTAATGCACGCCCTGCTCTGTGGTTGTCCAGTTGTCTCCTGGTGCTCCTGGGCAGCCAGGGTTTGGTGGTGGTTCACCTGGAACTCTCCTTTTCCATATGGAGGGGTTGTGGAGGTGAAAACTCCCACTCTGAGATATGCCCAGTGTCTCCTTGCTGTCAGCTCCATGTATGTGTAACATGATGAAGCAAGAAAATGAAACAGGAGTGGGAATTTCTGATGGCATTTGAGCAGAAGGAGAGGTTGGTCTTTAGAAACCCTGGGTTCAGGCTTGTTTCTGCACTGAAACAAGAGGAAATGTTTCTTCAGAGGAAATGTTTCCAGATTTTTCCAAGCCTCTTAGAAAAAAAATCTGTTGAGCTCAGCAGATGTATTTCACCGTTTTGCCTCAGACCTTTCTCACTGTGAAAATACTGTGATATTCAAAAATACAGGGACAAGCCAGCAGTTGCAAGCTCTGGGCTGGGTCCAAGTGTGGGCAAACTGACCCTGGGCTGTTGCAGTCGTAGCACCAATTGTGTCTTCCTCCCTTTGGTACCCCTGGGGCTGCCGTGGCTGACAGCAGCTTCATGGACCTCCCCCAAATCCAAGAACAAACAGAGTTTTCCATCACGTGAGGACTGCTGTGATTTATTGCAGAATAATCTATTGAAAATGGGTGGAAGAACTGTTGGGATGAGGGGGGGTGGGGCTTGGTGTCCTGGGCAGGGACTGAAAACAAATGGGGCAGGAGTTTCTTTAGTGCAGAGCTGGGGCATTGAAACAGGTACAGGTACAAGGCGTAAGCCTTAGGTTCAGCAAAGCAAGCTGCTGGCTTCAGGTTTGGGCTGCAGGATTGAGCCCATTAAAGCAAGTAAAATATTGCAGAGGGACAGGCAAAGACTGTCATGGAAAGGAAAGCACCACTGCTTGTTTGCTTTCCTCTCAGAGTACTGCAAGGAGCATCAGCAGCTAAGCAGTATCTCATGGGCTGGTCCTGCATCTGAGGCACTGCCAGCATCCACAGGTCCATCTTGTCTATTATTTTACAGTAAATCACAGCAGCTCTTCCCCGATGGAAACTCTCTGTTTGTTCTTGCATTTAGGGGCAGAGGCACGCTGGGGGCTGGCTGGGCTGGGGTTGAATGTGTTTGCACATTCCCTCCCCTTGTAGGATTGAATCCCTGTCAGCCTGGTGATGGATGCACTGCTGAGCTAGTGTATCTGATAACCACAATCATTAACTAAATTGTTGGAGGGTCAGGGGTTGGAGGGCCGAACACCATCCCTGCTCCCGGCTTTACAAGGTTCCTTTGTGGCATTGTGTGCGAGCACAAGCCGTGTGGGCAGGGAACGCCACTACCGAGCCCTGCCACTGTGGCCGAGCCACAGCAGGACATGGTGAGCAAGGGACGAGCTGTCTGCACAAGGCTGGGGAGAAAATTGCAGGGCTTGGGTCACTCAGGCGTTGGATCTGCCCTGTCTTTGGGAACGAATGCGGGATTTCCCCACACTCACATCTTCCTTTGCCTTTGCTTTCTGCAGAAGGAGAAAGGGCACTGTGGTTGCACTGGCTTCCACCCCTCATCTTCTTCACTGCCCTCCCCCTCCTCCTCCTCTGGTAAAGGTCATTTATGGGCCTCTCTCCGCGGTCCATCAGGGCCACGCCACAATTTCTTTCTCTCACACACATGCCCAGGATCTTTTCTGGAGAATTGCCCTCCATTGACTTATGTCTGATGCACAAACACGTGCAGATCCCAGAGAGGCAGTTACTTTCCCAGGCAGATGTCTCCAAGTGTTAAAAAAATAATCAGCTGCAAGCTGGGATGCTCCTATTCATCCTGGAGGGCAAACTGCAGCGGAAAGAAAGGGATGTGACTGTCCTCTGGCTCTTTATGGAGGGTCTGTTTCTTAAGAGGCTATTGAACCAGATTCAATGCACCACTGAGGCATCTAAGAGGGGATTTAGGGACTTAAAATTTGCCTGTGGGCACCAATACACACTTTGTGAACAAATGGCTGGGATCCTGAAAAGGTTATCACGCTGACAAAAGAGGGGGAAGGAGCAATCAACTCACACTGGGGCAGAAAAGAGAGAATGAGAATGGGACAAAATGGCAGCAGGATGCTCAGGTGGGCCCCAGACTGAGAGAAAAAACTCTGAAGAAATTCCTGAGCAGAGACATGTGCTGCCCAGCAGCTTTGGGAAATCCACTGGAAAAAGTGTAGAGGGAAAATGTGTGATATTAAGTACATCCACTTCAGTGACCAAAAATACTTTTGCTCGTTCTTCAGTGTCACAAGAAGACATTTTTGTCATAGCTTATTTAGACAGCTGCCTGCAAATAATCAGGTTGAGTCCTATTCTGTCAGTAACATAAAAAAAAAAAAAAAAAAGAAAGGAAAGGAAAGGAAAAGAAAAGAAAATGCCATTCCCTTAATAAATTCAAACTTTCTGTGGGAACATGTAGCTTTCAACCAAAAGTGACCTTGCAGGAAGTTGCACTGGCACTTTCTTGCCAAGGTCAAGATATTCTCTCCACCTTTTCTAAGAGCCTTCTGCTTATTTCTTGTTTCTTTTTTTTTTTTTTTGAAACAACTTTTCATTAATTTTTAATGCATATTCTATTACAAACAGCAGTGTACTTCAGAAAACACTAAGCCTGGAATAAGGAGCATTGATTGTATTGATGGAAAATGTTCTTCTGACATCTGAAGTCCCACTTGTACCTTTCCAAGGAGATTTCAAACAATTTTTTTAAGTTATGTTTTGGTTTGGAAACAATATTTCAAACTCAGATAGGTTTCAAAATCATGTAAATTTGTGTCCCTCCACACCGTCAGCAGAGGAAATTCTTGTTCTGTGTAATTTTACTCATTTCTCCCACAGACCTGTGAAATGTGTCATCACCAGCACTGCTGCCAGGCAGAGGGACAAGGAGTGGCAGAGCTGGCAGAAAGCCACTTATGGGCCGGGAGGAATGGGAAAACCTGTGAGAATAAAACCAACATCAACCATCCCCCAAACGTGGACATTCTTAAGCTAAAAAGCCACAAGTATCCAAACTGAGGACACAGGGCTCTTGTCCCTGCTGCAAATACATCAATATCCACGTGACTTATCACCAATATGATTGCAGACAGAATTCCTTGGGGAACATGTGCGAGAAGCGTGGAAGGCAGCAGGGTGCAGCAATCCTGTGAGCATCCCCTGGTGAGGGGGTTGCTGCAGGCAGCACCTTCCCCAGGTTCTCTCCAAACAGTGCCCCAGGCTGTTTGTGGCCTGGGCTCTGGCTGAGGAGGGCTGTGCTGCGGATCTGTGGCCGTATTAACCCTGCTGCTTGGTGACCTTTGACAGGAGACAACCTGGCTGCAGTCCCTGGGGAGGTGCAGGCAGAAATGGAAGCAGGACATGGCTGGGGAGGGACCCAGGGGATATCAGTTTTCATGGCACAACACAGTAGGGAGAAAAAACTGCTGAAAAGCAGAATATTCAGAGGTGTTTTTCTTCAGCTGCTCCTGGAGTGGCTCCACTCCCAGAGATGTCAGACTGGCATTGGGAAGCCTCACTGCAGGCTGTCCAGCACAGCCACAAATTGGGAGGAAGGAGACTCTGCAGAGAGGATAACAGCTGAAGGACAAGCGCACCATACAGGGAAAATCAGGTTAGAGGGGATCCAAATTCCTGGTCCATGGAACACTTGCCAGATGGGTTCTCTCATTTGCACCTCCAAAATTTGAGGGCTTTCCATGAATACGGTGTCTGCACATCACAATGTTTGTGGAAAGCAAAGCCCGTGCCCAGGGCTGGTCCACATCAGCAGCGCTGAGCTGGAGTGCTGGGCATGCTCTGAGGTCAAAGGCAGGCTGGGCACCCCTCCCTGGCAGCTGTCTCCAGACCCAAACACGAGCCCAGGCCTAGGAAGCAAGCCTGGGAACGTTCCTGTGCATGGGCAGAAGCCAAGCAGGTGCTCTCAGAAGTTCTCATTAATGCTCCATCGAGAACTCAGCTTCTGGAGACAAGGGGGAAGGCAGAAGAAAGAAGCTGCACTAAAAGCTGGCCTTATGCAGTGAGCTTTTAACACACGTTCCTCTCCTGTGCCTTTCTGTCCTGCCCAAAGAGCCCTTTAGCCCTTACTCAACTGCTGGATGGTGTCCCAGTCCCATTGCAGATGTGGGGGCTCCAAATCCTCTGCACTTGACTCCCCATTTGGGAAACCACTTTGAGGTCATGTGAGAAACTTGGCACCCAGAGGTTTCAAAACTGTGTCTGACTCAGAGTTGCAGGAGCTGCTGCCATGAGCTTGGTTTGTGAGATGACTGCACACAACATCTCTGACATGAGAGCTGATTAATGCCACCCAGGCCATTGCTGAAGCATTTGCTGATTCACCTCTCTCCTTTACCCAAGATGGGTATTTTTTTTATTATTTATTACTCATAAGGAAGACATGTTTGTCATGTTTGTAAGCCATGTGGCATCCAAACAGCTTTGCAGAAGGCTTCTTGGTCTCCTGTCCAGATTGAAAGCAACAAATATTAAATGTTTCTTCTTCTGAAGACCAAAGGATTCACAGAAAGGTAAGTGTGAGTATTCCTGTACAAAGACTTTATATTTTAAAGGATAAATTATTTTATAACCCAACAGACCCCACACAATGCTCCCTTTCAGTGAGATTATTGTGTGGATTGGTGGATGAAATGGTGAAATGTTCCTTGCTGGAGTCAGCCAGCTGTGGGCAGAGGATTCTTAACTTGCCACCTGAGACCCAACACTGCACAGAGGGCAACAAAACACTTCCAACCAAGCTAATAATTCCCAGGAAGGAATTCATTTGGTGAATGTGAGCAAGGTCCCTGAGAATTCCTTGGATTCATTGACTACAGCCTTGGGTTTTTCTTGGCAAGTTGTGGGTGGAGAGTTTTGGCAGGGCTTTTTTTTTTTTTTTGTTATTGTCAGAATTTCAGGTGCTTTCTGATGAGAAATGCAGGATGTGGCCTAAGTTTGAACTGAATAAAACTTCACAAAGGACCTGCACTGAGACAGGACTTTCTGCAGCAGGAAGGACAGTTCAGTGAGGATCAATAATTGTGTCCAGGGAATAGAAATGGGAGATGAACTGAGCTGCTAGTTTTTCTGTCCTAGTAGATACCAGGCCAGGCACTAGCTGGCCAGGGAGCAAGGGGGCTTTTCGCCCTGTTCCTGGTGCAAACCACCAGAGCTTCTGGCTCTTCTCCACCACGGGCAAAGACAAAGGCACAGTGAGTTGAGAGCAGCTCTTGGGTTTTGCCTTGGGATGGAGGGGAGCAGGAAGGTGTCTGCCCACTCTGCATACCAAGTTGAACACAGAATGAAGGCTGCATGGGGGGGCTTCCTCCTGGTGTTGAGCTAAAAAAAATGTGGAAAGGAGACCTCTTTCTCCAGTGAGAAGCTCTGGCTGTCAATTCCTACATCCTGAACTTTCTCACCCCAATCTTCTTTCAGAGATTTAGGCCCTAAAAGCACTGACATAACCATGCACAAATAGTCCAGATTCTACTTGGCAAGATATTGTTCCTCCAGCATTCACATGCTTTTGGTGTTTTCCTCCTTTTCCTTTTTAATGGCATTAAAAAAGCCCCTGCACTAATGCTTAGAGCCTGCTCCACCTTCAGTGTTTGAGTCAATACCCCTCCTTCCATCATGGATTCAAAACACCACAGATTGCTCCCCACAGCACTGTCAGCAAACCTGTCCTGGCTGGTCAGGGATAACGTCTGAGATGCCAACACCCATATCCAGTGCAGTACTGGGCCCTGAGTTGTTTCTCTGCCCCCATGTTTTATTTTCATCACATTTATCAAGTCATGCCATCTCTGAACAGCCCATGGGTATTTTGTCAGGTTCCACATAGATAAGAAACTATCTTTTCTTTCCATCTTTTAAAACCCGTTGTTTGTTCTTTATTTATTTCCTTTTGCTGATTGAATCTGCTGCAGAAATGAGCCATTGCATGGTGGCTCCTCTGAGCTCCTGGAGGAACCCTGCACTTGGGCACCATCCCACAGAAACCATCAGCTCCTTGTTCAGGGTGGCCACCTCCCCTGGAGATGCTTGCCCAGCACCTGCTGCCCGTAGGATCTCAGCCATAGGAGGGTCTTATTCCAAAGTTTGGTCACAGGCCCTTTCCAGAGCCTGAGGAAAGGATAAACATCCCGAGTTTTGGAAATAGTTTGTGGGAGACCAGGTTTCTGATGCTGATTGCCGGGGATACATGCTATCCACAATGGATGTAAGAAGCAGGGGAGGAGGGCAGACTTTAGAGGCTTAGAGCCTCCTTAATTTTAGCAAAGAGGATTGAGAGACAGCCTGAAACACATGCTTCGAAGAGGTGAAAATATTCAGCTCTTCTGGAGTCTGCAACATTACCAAGACACAGAAGGACAAGGATTTTTGAACCAGAAGGAAAGCACATGAGTGAGCAACGATGGTGACCAGTTTTTAGGACAAAGAGAAAGAGCTCCATCTCCCAGTGTCTTCAGAGCAACATGAACCCAAGCTATTGGGTTCGGTGAAACAAGCTCAGTGATGTGTGTAAATCCAGATTCAGCAATTCCTTCTGGCCATAAACACTACGACCCTGCTGGTTCTCACAGTTTACCAGTGGGAAAGGGCCGAATTTGGTAAACTCAGACATAAATGTCGCATGCTATATTTGTATAAACCAGTGCAGCTCTCTCCTTGTAGGGGAGCAGCCCTGTCCCCATGTGGCAGCAGTCACTCATCAAAGGCTGGCAGCAAGTCTGGGATGGGGGGACAATCCCTGGGAGCATGGCTGGAAGCTGTCCACAGCTGTCTGGGTGTAGTGGTGGTGCTGGCATCCCAGACTGGCTTGTCTGCTCCCAATGAAGCTCAGAGGCAGAGAGGGAGGGGTTCTGTGCTCCCAGAAAGGCACCTACAAGAGGTCCAGTGTCGGCAGCACCCTGCAGCACCCAGCCAGGAGCCTAACACAGAGGGCAATGCTGTTTCTGAAGACAGTAGATAAACAGCATCCACATGGCTGTGACCAGATCTGATGTTGCTCTGCTTCATCTCACATTCTTGTAAATGCAGTTCTTAGAAAACCCAGAGAGCCCTAAGCTTTACCAGCCCACTGATCCCTGCAATAACAAAAAAATCCAGATGAGGTAAAACCCTGCAAGAAATATAAACTTTGTAGCTCCCCAAAACCACTTTTGTTCCAGACTGTTGCTCTTGCTAGACGGAAGAGAATTTCCAGCTTTTGTCTGGAATTCAGCTTCACCTCCTTTGCAGGAATCCCAGGCACCAGCCCTTTCTCTGTTCCCTGCAGGTAACACACACGTGCAGCCAGAAATGCTGCTAACCCACCTGAGCTTTGGCGCTAGTTTTTTGTGAGACTCATGGTATTAACCAGGCCTCCTCTGAAAGGCTCTCGAGCGTGGAGGGTAATGCAGGAGCAGCGTGAAAGCCATCGGGGAGAGTAACCAGAGCAGCAGCATCGCTATGGCGATGGAGATAAGGGGCAGCCCTCACACCGCAGCTGATGAGTGACATGGTTTCTAGTCCTTTCAATGCCTTGAGGTGTTTTCCTCCTTGATTCAAACTAGAAGTAGCACAACTTAAAAACAATTAATGTATCCTTGGAGGAAAAAAAAAAAAAAGAAAAAGCAGCAATTTTTGCTTCTATTTTTAAGTCTCGCTTCACCACAATAGCTCCAATACTTCACTCCTGACTCAAAGGCAAAGTCCGAGGGAGCAGGATATGCTGTAGGGTATCTCTCCTGCCACACTATTCGTGTTATTTTCAAGTTCCTCTCTCCAGGGTTGATCTTGGCAGCAGATCACAGCGCCGGCGCAGCACAATGTAAACTGGAGCCATTGTTACTCCATCTCCCACTCCTCATCGCTGCAACAACATTTCCCCACACGCCTCCCTTCAAATTGTTGCATGTCCCGCCCTGCTTCCCGCCCCCCTCCAAAATCCATTAGGCTGCTGCTGTTCAGCTATTCATCTAGCCCCCTCGGAGTGGTTTCTCTTTGCTGGCTGACACTGTGCAGGGTTTTGAGGACTGGACTCGGTGACAGCAGTGAGTGGCTGTGCTGCAGGGCTGCCCGATGTTTCATGTCATGTGCACCAAGAGGCAGAAGAGGGTAGTAGGGAAGTGGGCAGCTGTCAAAACGGCCTTAAATTGCTTCATTTTCTTCCATCACCTGGTGAAGGCACAGTTGTGGGTCTGGTATGGGGCCAAGGAGGTGACCCCTTTGCATGGGATCAGCCTGTTGTGCTGTCTGAGGAGCATACCAGGGTTTGGATCAACACATCCAGGTGGCTTTGGCTGATGGAGCCAGAACTGAGGATGAGTTGCAAAACCAATGGAGAGCTCAGGGCCTCACTCTTCATCAGTGGGGGCTGGTCTATGGCAGCTGTTGCTGGGACTTTTCCTTACAACTTTGAGGCCCTGATACACATAAATCTGATGTATATATGTGTGTGCATCTGTGCTCGCTCTGCCAACAGCACAAAGCCAAAGGACGCTGCACAACATCAGCACGATGCTGAACCTCAGCTGACCCACGTTGCTTCATGTGGGTGCATGATACCCTGGCCCCAGCAGCTGCAGCAGAAGGAGGCTCCACCAGCAAATCCAGCCCCATGCCCACAGAACTTCTCACAGCCACGCTCTGCCCACGCTCTGCCCGGGCTGCTAGTGGATGGCACCCAAGATGGGCTGGGAGCAGCGATAAAAATGACGTCTGTGGGAGTTCACTGCCAGCTTCAGTGAAGCAGAATCAAGTCTTCAGTCACTTGGCAACCTGCTTTATCAACCTGAACTTGTATCTCTCTCTGCTGCTGTTTTTCCAAGGGCTATTCATGGTTCAAAGCTGTAGACAATGCTGTTCCTTTCTTCACTCACTGCCACCTAGTTATCTCTGGCAGAGTGTGACTCTGGAGAGAAGCAGTTTGAGAGAGGAAATACATTGGAGATGGAAATAGCATGGAAGATACAACAAGGACTTGACTTTCTTGTTTCTATCTTATTCAAGATTATGTTTCCTGACTGAATCCCTGAAGACATTCGAGTTGTTCTAAAAATTATGAAAGGAACAAAAGAAATTTTTTTCATGCACATTGTAGAGAATCCAGAGCGATTCTACTGATTTCCAAAGTGTAGAAGTGGGAAATGGGGGTTGGCACTTGGCCCTTGGCTAAAGCATGAAATATAGGGAAGGCCCAAGGGCCTAGAGGAAACAAATGTGTGTCCCAATCAGATACATAGGAACATTTGTGTCAGCATCCCACTTCATAGCCCTCTGGAAAATCCATCTTGGTCTCTGCAAACATTCCATTTCATAAAAATTCTGTAGGTGGAGAAAAAGTTATAAAAAGAGATAATTCTACAAATAATATTGTGACAGGACAGTGTTGAGTTGAAAGAAATGACTCATGAAACCCAAAGCCATTGGTTTCAAACCTTAGGTGTGCTCCTGTTCCTTGGAAGCTTGCTGGATCAGCTCATCTGCACGGTGAGGAAGTTTGTCTTCTTGTCCTGGGCTTACCCTGAGTTTCCTAAATTTACACTGGAATTTGGCTCAGGAGCTCTCACATGCTTCATTCATGGCAAGGTGCAGTAAAACAAGTGCACACAAACCCAACAGAATTTTTATAGCAAAGGTTTTGCAATCTGAACAAAACTTTTCTTGAAAGACTAAAGTCATCCTCCTGATCTGACTGATTTGATATTCTGAAAAAAGCTATACATAGACATCAGTTATATGATAAGTTTGCAATGAATTAACAAAAATAATGAAGAATGAACAGAGTAGAAAAAAAATTACGGGAAAGTTGTAAAAACAATAACCTTGAGGAAAAAACGTTTAAATCCTATTTTTCCCCACTTGGCTCACCTGCAGCAATTAAGGCTAAAAGGTCACATCCACCCCAGTGGGACGGTGCAGTGGGTCTCTTGGAGCAGTTCCCTGAGGACGGAGGGTGCTCAGGAAAGCATCCCATGGGCAGAGCTCCTGCTCTGTCCCACCACCTGGGACACTCGCACTGGCCAGGACGCTGGGGTACAAAGTGGCACTGGGACATGGACTTATCCCCTCCACACCACTGGAGCTGTGTGTTGGAAAGTGTCTTTGAGAGTGGCTCTAAAGAGACGCAGAGCTGCCGAAATGCCCAAACTGAAACTTTCTGTCTTTTTAAATCAAATCCAGCATGATTGCAAAGCTTTTTTCTTCCTGACCCCAAATGGATTTTCAGGCAGGGAAATTTATGAGAAGTAAACAGCTAGAGTTAAATAAACAATTGCAGGCCTCTGGCTATCCTGGCAGGGGACAAAAAAAAAAAAAAAANCAGCAAATATTAGCAACAGATTTTTAACAGGTGGACAAATTATCGTATGTATCTAGGAAAGAAAACAAAACAGGCACTCATAAATCACCAGCACTGATTTAAACACGAGCTTTTAAATATAGTGTGTGAGCAGCAAATGAGTTCTGATTGAGGAAAGCTTGTAAACAAACAACAGCTTTCATCTGCAGCATCACGCGCGATACGGGCTCTGTGCTGGGGCAGGACCGTGCTGCCACAGCCCAGGCCTGGCAGTGGGGATGGGAATGAGCTCTGACCTCCTTCAGGAATGCCAAGGCATCCTGGAGCTATGAGGAGCAACAGACCTGGACTCACACTTCTCAAGGTGTGGATGGGCAAAAGGAGCAGTGCCAGGTCAGTGAACCAGGCATGCGCCAGGATCCTGGGGCTGCTCCTCGTCCAGGGGCTGCAGAGACCCAGGACAACATTCAGGAGCAGTCAGCCTGCCATGAGGGTCACTTTCTAAAGCCACCTTTGAGAGATATCATTTGTCTTGAAATAAGAGAGGTGGGGGCCCTTTCCAGCGCCTGTGTGGGCATCTGATCCGTGCCATGGTCATTCATCATCTCCTGCTCTGGACAAAGACCCGCTTCAACATCCAAGGTTTATCAAGCACCATGAAGTGTCTGAGGAGCAATCTGGGGGTCAGACAAAGGAGGGAACGTGGCTGGGAGCAAGCCTCTGAAAGACAGCTGGGGCTGTGGTCAGAAGGTCTGCTGCAGCAAAGCATGCACAGTTAGTGCTCAGCCTGTGATGCAAGAGCGGGGGAGATACAGCACGTCAGGAAACGTCTACGCAGTGCAGATACAATCAGGCTGAAAACACACAGAGCATGCCAAGGAAGTAGCCTTGAATGTCTGCTGGTATTTTTCTCTGGAAAGCAACAACAGGATATTACAGAGGGACAGAAGCATGGACATGATTGCCAGTGCTTACCAAGATACATAAATTACCTGCCTTGGAAATGAGCATGAAAGGGAAAAGTGTTTATGCCCAGTCCCAGATCACGGCTCCTTAAAAGGCCAGCCCCGGCTCCACTTGAAGCAGTGCCCCACTCAGCTGTCACAGTCAGCTGGAGGTTTTGACAGTGGGGTGGTCACATTCAGCATTAGAGCTCAGCCTTTCCACTGGGTGTGCAGGGGACAGGCCTTGGAAAATGCTCCCACTGCAAGAGGGATGTCCTGCAGCAGCCACACTGTGTGTGTCAGGCATCTGCTGCTGAGAAGAAGCAGCCAGCCTGTATTCAGATTTTATTTCTGGAAGTTTTAATCTCTCTCTGCTCCAATAAATGATTAATCACTCAGATGAGCCGAACCAGAAACTGGCAAATCAAAGCCACTCTTGTTTTGAAAACACGTTGCCCACAAACCCCAGTTTAGCACCATGCCCCACAGCAGGAGAAACACAAACCCCAGCAGAATATAGCACCCGCAGCTCCCAACCTTTAGTACCCAAATTTAGGCATGTAGATAGAGCAGCTTAACCCCGAGGATTGCTGCGACCCATATAGACCACCAGAGTCAATGGAAGCAGCAGGTGCTTGGAAACACTGCGAATCAAAGCACTCGTTTAGGGCACTAAATATAGAGCAAAATTCAAACACCCAGGCTGGAAAATGTCGGCCATGTGCTCCCTCCACTGCCCTGTGCTGCAGGTCTCACACACCCAGGCTGCTGCCACACGATTCCTGTAGAAGGTGCTGGGTGTCTGCTCCCACCACCACTGCCCATTAACAGGTTTTTATCCAGGGTGACACAGTGCAAAGAGGGTTCTCTTCCTCACTTTTTCAGAGGATATTGCTGCACTTGAGATAACCTCGCTGGTTTATCTACACTGAAAGCGATGTCAGCAGGCTGTCAGAACACCTCCCTGGGGACCTGCCATGTCCGTGGGGCCCTGGGACCATGCATGAGGACTGTTGCTGTGCTCTCACTTCAGGGAGTCTCACCAGGCTGAGGGTGGCATCCAGGCACATCCCAGTAGCCCAGTGAGCCCAGGCAGCACCCTTGCACTTCCCAGTGCATGCTTCAAGAATGTCTTGAGAGAGCAGAGCTCTTCGCTGTGGCATTTTTTATCTTCTTTTTTTGGCTATCATTTAAAAAAAAAAAAAAAAGGGGTGAAGAGAAACAGAGAGGAGAGTCTGCTGATCCACTCTCACCTTTTAACTTGCCTAAGTGTTCAGCTCCAGCAGTTTTGCCTCCCGTTGAGAAGCTGCTGCACTCACCATTTCTGTTTCCTTTCGGGAAGTGGGGATGAGAAAATGCTGCAGCAGTTGAGCCTGCAGTGCCCTGTGGAGGGACCAGCCCTGTCTGGGGGAGATTTAGCCCCACAGAAGGCAGAGCAGGTCAGGGATGGCACCTTGGCCAGAACAAGGGCTGGGGGGCACATTCCCTGCACAGACTGACTGTGGGATTCAGCACTGAACAGCCGTTTCTCACACCCCTTTGCACCTCCTTGTAAGCAACACATGGAGGATTTTGGAGTGGAGCCCAGCCATGTAGACATACAGCAGTGAGGGGACCACCAAAGAGGGAAGCACTTAGATAAGCCACATGGCAAAAGGAGAAACAGATACAAATTGTCCCATAATTTCTAACCCATGGAGAGGTCAGGCCCTGTGGGTCCACAGCTAAAAAGGGTACAAAAGGAGGGACAACCCCCTTCTCCCCAACAGCTATCATACACTGTTCTGAAGTGATACTACACCGAAAAGTTTATTTGAAACTATAACTCCTAGATACACAAACCTAATTTTGAGCTTCTTTTCCCAGCACTTGCAGGTATCAGGACCTAGAAATGCCCTGCCAGAGGATTTCTTCTGCTCCTAAAACAACAAGCTGTCTGAAGCAGTTCTCAGACATGGGTAAGCTTTTCATAAGGGGCAGAGCAGCGATGAACCACAGCTGATGCTCTCTGATAGATAACGGTGGGGAGAAGCCTCCTGGGCTGCTCTCCTCACGTTTTGAGCAGCCACATGTCCACCCAGGGCTGGGCATGGGACAATGGCCACCAGCCACCCACCCCTTCCTCCTTCTCCCTTCTGCCTCTCCAGCAGCAAACCAGAGGTGTTGGTGGTGCAGCATTAACGTGGCCCTTTCGGCCTCACCTTGAAGAGTGCAGGGCTGTGGATACAGCACTTCTGAGACAGACTGTGCCAGCTGTGACTTGTGGCACAGCTCTTCAGCAGCAGAGAAATCAAAGAGGGACGAACCAGTGCGATGTGGTGCCTACCTAACCCTCACCTCTAGATCTTACTGATGTAGCATTCCCCCAAAATGCAGTCTTCTTCCACACTCACTGATGCCCACATCCTTTTCAGCCTCCTCGCTGCTGGGAAGGCTTCAGGGTTGGTTCCTGCACTGCCTGGTGTGCACAAATCCTTGTCATTGGCATATCCATCCACTCCAACCCTGCCCCAGATAACAGGATCACAATGCTCAGGCCCAGTGTGGACCCCCACACCCCAGTGCTGCTCCTTGAAGACAGTCATGGTAGAGTGAGCTTCTTGAGGGACCCCAGCATTCAGAACAGTGGGATTCAGACAGCTTTGCTCTAACAAGAACCAGAAGCATGCAGAGCCAAGGCATGAAATGATCACCTCTTCTTTCTCGTCAGTCTTGAAGCCAACATGGGTCAAAAAGAAACCAGCCCACTGGGGATGGTCAAGAAAGATGGTCCTGAACAGAGTATAGAACAGTGCTGGCCTTTGTGGGGTGCCCATGCATCAGATGCTGTTCAGTTTGGTCAACCTGACTCCAAAGGGACAGAGAATAATTTGGAAGGACACAGAGGTCTATAGGAAAACCAGCTGGAGACCTGGAACAGGTCTGCAAGTGGAAACAGAAAAGACTGTGACTTTGAACCCCAAGATTTAGGGAGAAAGTGGTGTCTGCACTGTAAATCCCAAATTTTGGGGAGGTGGTGGGGAGGGAACAACTGCTTGCTGCTTTCACATCACCTTATTGAGGAGCAGGTTCACAACAAACAGAATGAAGCACTTCTCCACCCAGTTCGTGGTGCAGCTGTGGAACTCATTGCCACATGATGTTGTGGAGGCCTAAAGCACAAAAAAGATGATACGATGCTACAGAGGAGAGGTGCCTGTCAAATACTTCCCTAAACTGCTGACCAAGAGTTGGATGGGTGTGAGAAGGGCTCATGCACCAATTTGCTGCTGTCTTGCACTTTCTGTGAGCATCTTCCACCGGCCACTGCAGGACAGAGGATGCTACAGTAGATGGACCTTTGATCTGCACCAGCACGGCTGTTGGCTGAGCAACTTCCACCCACAGGCGGGGCTTCATTAATGAATAGGTGGGCTTATGCCCAGAGTCCTGCCTGCAGGCAGGTGGCCAAGCCTTCAAAGGGCCTTCTGTAGGCTGCTGCCACAGCAGTTTCCAAACCTGCTCCACAGCTCCCTGCCCAACCTCCTCTCACAGCCCATCAGCACAGCAAATCTGCCACAGGGAGAAGTCCCCTCCAACCCAAGCCTCCTTCAGATGGGTGGGAGAAAAGACAGGCTAGCAGCTCAGAAAGACCCATAAGTTAACAAGTCTCTCCCTAGCCAACAGGGCTGAAGGATTTGCATTTGGTTGGCTGTGTGGTTCTTTTTTTGCCAGAACCTTTGAAAGCGACAGCCTCTCTTGGGAACCCAAAGGTCAGAAAACATCGTGCCTCCCTAATCACGGTCTTGCATCCTTACAGGATGCCACACTTACACCTGCAAAGTGATCCTTCTGCCTTATCCACCACTGGAAATTAAGAAATCTTAGTTTGACTTCAGCCAAGCACATTCATTCCGTGTGTCTCAGTGGTTATAAAGAGTAATATGGATGGAGTACATTAATATGAGCAAAAACATAACATCTCCTAAATACTGGATAAGTTTTCCATGACTTTTTTTTTCCCATCTAGAAAAGAATTGAAGCAACTTTCTTGCCAGGGAAAAAAATTAAATAGGGCTTTTCTTCTGAGACTTCTAAAGACTGGCTCATTGGTCCCTCAAGGTAGTTGATTTATGTACTCCTTTCATAAAGATAGTGCAAAGCCTCCTTCGAGAAAGATTTCTACAAAATCATGCTGATTGTCTGCAAAAAAACCCAGATTATTAACTTCAAAGAAGGACAGGTGGGTCTCTGTTCAGGCCATTTGTAATGTACACTGCCTTGTACATTGTCTGTTTCTTCTTGCTCTAAAAATAGTAAATACAATGTAAAAAGGAGATTCATATAAACCATCCAGATTTCCTAGATGGATGCAATCTATCCTTTGCAAGAGAAAAGGTGACTCAATAAACCATGAAACTTTATGATTCTCATAAAACCCCAAAACTTCCTAATTAGGCATATTAACTATGACACTCATTTATAAACTTTTGATTGCAAGCACATGTTTATAATCAAGTGGTTGAAGAAGAGGTATTTTTGCACTTAGACTAAGTCCCTGTCACACTGAAAAATATACAGAGCATAATGTATATAGAGCAAAAGCAAAAAGTTTCACATATTCATATAGAAACAAAGATGAACTTGGGAAGGATATAGTCATCACTCATTCTCAAGGGGACCTTTTGCTCCTTTACTGTTTTATTAGCCCATTCTTTATCCCACCACCTGTGATCAAGTAAGAACACAGGGCTAGTCAGGGACTGTTTTGCAGCACTGAACAGAGTGAGTCTGAGAATCACATAATTTTTTCACAGCAAGAGCAATATTCTAAGAGTGACATAAGCACCAGCTTTAGTATTGAGAATGGAGGAAGAGCAAAGACAACCTCTACCCCCCTCAACCACAAGAAACCTCCTAAAAGTCACTACTAGACTGCCTAAGGGATGCCAACTGCCCAGGACAGCTCACAAGCCACTTTAACTCTTTTTCTGGCTCATCCTTTCTCCAGTGCATCCGAAGCACAAAGATAGCCCACCAGCACTCAAGAACAATGAGGGAGTTCAATTCGGTCACACATACCATATCTCTAACACGAATTCCTCTGCAAGTTTGTTACATGGTAACCCAATCCCTACTGTCCAAGTTTCCTCACAATGAGAACTGAAACTGGTGTCCTCTGCAGCTTTCAAGGCAGTGACTGAAAGGCCTTTCAACCCTTAGCTTGTTCTTGAAGAGATATGGGCAGAGTGAGTTGTTTTTTCTGGATACATTAACTTTCCATCCAAGCACAGTCTGATCTGAAGAGGAATAATTACGTAGCCTGCTGGAGAACAAACCAGACAACAGCAAATGGCCAAAAAAAATTCAGCTCAGCAGGTGTTTCAGGTTAGCATCAGGTCTTGGAAAGAGCATCAGACAAGAAAAATTAACACAGAACTACTCATTGCTTAGAAAAATCACAAGAGCCCATCTATTAGTTTCCCTCATTATGTAGTTCTTGTAACAGAGAGGATTCTGGCAGCACCATAATGCTTAGCACATGTGCATCAGCAAGAAGTCAAGATGCAAGAGTTCAACATCTCCTGTAAAAATAAATCAAGAGGAAACAAAACTACTGAATAAGGTGAGATGAGGCATGTGGAGACATACAAGTAATTTAAGAGCAGCATAGAAATAAAATCTGCATAAAATCAATCAAGGTTAATTTGTGCAAGTCAGAAAGTTTACTTTTTGTTCATCCTCCTAACTTTATCCATCTCGTTTCATGTATCTCAGTGTACATAACTCACCCATCACATGAAGGAAGCATAAAATAATTTTTGGTTTTGGCAGGGAAAGAGCACTACAAGATTGAACATTTGCCTGTGGTGGTTTTGTGAATCCACAGGGGAACGAGTCCTGGCCATGGGACCAGTCCCTTTGTTTAGAACAGTGGGTGATGCCCACTCTTGTGCCCCCTTTATATGCTGCTTCAGTACTGGGAAGAAGCAGAATTAGCACCTTTGGGAGCAGTGAGCCAGCTCCTGACTACATGACAGAACAGCAATGACCTTATTCTATACAAATACAAACACAAACCTATTATTTCTCTTTTTGGAAAGAACTAGATTTTGAGAACTGACTTAGCTGAGAGTTGTTTCTATCAAGATAAAGACAAGCAAATACTCCAAGAAAAGCAATAAAAAGTAGCTGTATGATGACTGGAATAAAAGCTCTGCTAGAATTCTAGCATTCTGCCTCAGAGCTTGATACCTAGTAGGAAAAAAACGACTTTTATATTCCATGTTATCTTACAGGAATTCGTCTTTTACTACGTAAAATTTCCTATACAAAAGAACTGTTACAGAAACGGGCATAGACCTCAACTGAGATTGGAGCATGACATGTACAAGGTCTGAAGGGCTGCAGAGTAGAGAAAGGTATTACTTCAAAATCCAACTGAATTGGGAAAGGATACCTCTTTGGGCCCCTGCATGCTCAGCCAGCCCTCTTCTCACCCAAGGAAAGAAAACTCTGCCCAGACAAGGCTTGGCTGAGCAGCCAGGAGGAGAACCACTGCAAAACAGGGGCATGGAGCACACAATCACAGAACACCCAGAGCTGGATGGGACCCACAGGGATCACCCAGGCCCATTCCTGGCAGCTCAACACAGCCCTGGTGCTCTGCAGAGCCCCAGGCTGGGCGCTGGAGGTGTCTCTGAGGCACACATGGACAGCACCTCCTCCGCAGGCTGTCGGCGGGCGGCCGTGGGCGCAGGACAAGGCTCAGGAAGCGTCGGCGCTCGGGTTACGGGAAGTGCCGGGAATTAAAGCAGGGCTTTCACTCCTCCGCGGTTTAGCCTGCTCACATCCGAGCTCCAAGCGCTTAGAAAGCAAACAACAATCTGAAGTATCTTACACACAATGAGGGAATCATTTTATTAGATTATGGAAGACAGCAGCATTACAGTACAAAAAGTTACAAGAGTAGCAGAAAAAAAGTGTTTTTGGTTTAAATACTCAGGATTATACTGGGGAACATGAGAAGGATAGTACCCTTTTCTAAACTAACTCCTAACCAGGTTATCAAAATAAGTTTTGAATATTTAGCACAAGTAAAAAAGTTACAACAAACATCATTATAAAATGCTTTAATAAATAGTTTCTTTTCTGAAAGGTTTTTTTTTTTAAGAACATGTCAAAAAAATGTACTAAAACAGATGATCCTGCAAAGCAAATCCTGCATTCCTGTATAAAATAACTGGTTTCAAAACATTCATGTTTACATTGTTAATGGGCCAGAGTTTACACTCTCAGACATCCGTTCCTCTCAGTGGCAGGGTAACTAGGTGTATGTAGTGTTATGTTTCTTCAGTAATTAAAATAAACTTATAGTCTGCCCAGTTAACAACAGCAATAATAAAAGCCTTAAAAAAAAAAAAAGTGTAAGCCTTCCATAACATTTAACCAATTCTACTGAGGTACTCCCATCCTCTGAGCTTGCCAGCCTTTTTCCTTTAGAGCGAAAGATGAATAAAGCACAACAGAAACAAGACTGAGGAAAATATTGTTCCCTTCATTAGGCCTGTATTTAAACGCAAAAAAAAGTAATATCACATGTAATTAACATATTCACAAAAGAAAAAACAATGCCTCTCTATGTTGGTACTGTACAGTAGATGCACCCGTTAGTGTTCTTGAGATGGGCTGAACATGGGGATAAACAAACATTTCTGGATCTATTTACACGTAAGTGGTTATGTTCCTATGTAAATACAAATGACCAACAGATTCCTAACATTGATTGTATTAACATCATTTTCTAATCTGGACATAATACCAAAAAAAGTCTTATAAACTGCCATAGAACCTCCTTTTCTGCAACATAAATTAAAAGGAATGACATGTAAAAAAAAAAAGACCAAAATATTTAACTTATTAAATCAAATATACAGAGTGATTCATTTAATATGTACATATTTACAAAAAAGCACTTTCACTATTAGAAAATAAACTGTGTCAGTTGGGGAACCTAGAGTTCTCACAATTTTACTATATTGATATGGCAGTCTTTGACAGTTGCTATAGAAAAAGTTTAATCTCAAGGCACTTGTCACATGCTTCAATACTGCAATTCTAAAGTAATTAAACAGAAACAAAAAGGCCACTTTTACACCACAGTTGAAAGATCTCTATAATTTTTTTTTTTGTTCCTATTACAAAGTGTGTAAGGCAAATTTGGAAAAAATCTTACAGAAGCTACTAACGTAACAAGTGCAGTGAGCTGCCATTAATAGAGATTCAAAGTCAAGAAAGCAGTTTAAAGTTCACACAATTTCCTCAACCAGGAGGTTTTAAAGCCACCATTAAATTAGAGCAAGTAATAAAAAGAAATACATTCTGTAAACAGTGTACAGTCTTTTGTAATAAACTTTACACATATTGAAAATACAACCTCTCCTCTGCCACACAGCGAGTGTATTATAAGTAAACTTTACAAAAATAGCAACTATCAAAGATTACTCATTTTTTTTTCATCTGACAGTCATTGAATAATTTATACAAGGCTAAAGAAACAAAATAAATTTTATTTATTATTTTTATTTATTTTTTTACGCAAAATAAAGAAACTATGAACATTTGACTCCAGATATTTTTAGTCCTTGATGCAAAGTGGAGATGTCAATTTTTCCCCTCCCCAGCAAGCGCAGGCGCAGTCTGCCTACATCCCAAATACAGGTTAGTCTCTACTGCCTTCAAAGTTTGATGCATTCACATTTTTTACAGATCTGTTGTCCATTTTGCCTATTTGATGGGATTTCTTTACTGGACTGCTCTCTGATGTGTCAGACACCTTTGTCGGCAAAGGCTTTGCGAGTTTGTGAGAGAGGAATTTGTCCATTTCCTCATCTCTTTCCTCCTCTTCATCCTCCTCTTCCTCATACTCTACATACTCCTCTACTGCATCACAAGTTCTCTTTTGAGGAGATATGAAGTTTTTGCATTCATAACGAATGTCTTTGTTACTGTAAGATCTGTCTATAGGATTTCTTATGGGATTTAAAGGTGCCCACTGGTTATTGGCACCCTCTTCTCTGGGAGGACGGCTTCTCTCTCTCTCTTTTCTTCTCTTCCGAGTCCACCACACGCAGATGATTATACAAGTCAGCCACACAATGCTAAATACCGCACAAAGAATTGGAACCAAATAATCTAGAGGGCAAATGGAAAGAAATAAAGTCTTGAGTTAACAGAACAAGATTTACAGCACTGGACATTACAAGAGAAGTATCCATACTTAACTACAGGTGATCCCCCGAACCATTTCTAGGAGAAAGGAAGTAAGATGTCTTTACAGCACAGTAGCAACTGCCTGAACACACCAGTCCATCTGGAAGTGCTCTTTACTAGTTTAGTTTTATGTGATTGATGAGGAGGGAGGAAAGCTCCATTTGAGATCTTCTGTCTCCTCTGACAGACAAACTGGTTTTGTTAAGTAGCATCTTTCTCAAGCATCTACACAAAGTTGGCCCATAAAACCTGAGTAATCACTCCTAAGAAAAAAGTGATCCTAGCAAGAGGCAGGCAATGGAGTACTGTGCCTCTTAGTTGCTCTAGAAGTACTGGCACTTGCACCACAAATATTTCCTGCATTTATCATCAGAAAGAGAGGTCCTTTACCATCAATGTCTACAGACATTTATGTATCAATGATCTCCAAACACATTCAGGTTAGGGCTACATAACCAAATTGATCATGCATTCTTCAGCATGTTCCTGTTCTACCTCAGGAGGAAACACCAGAATATTGTCCCTAGAGAGAACAGTCTTCACCACTCAGTGAACAAACAAAAGTTGTTTAGGCAATTGCTCTTCTCCACACTCCCAATCCAAACCTCACTACAGTGTTCTCCTAGCCACAGATTATTTCTCTAGGAAAATATTTCTGAAAAATTTATGTATGTTTGGACCTCTTCTGCCCCTCTTCCTCAAGAGCTGTACAGCTAGGAGAGAATAACAACTTTTTTCTATTCTTGATAAGCATGGTAAGAGGCAACGAGAGATGAGGTGCTTTGTTTTTACAGAGAGCAATGTGATTGTTCAACAGCTCTGCAGACAAATGCTGTCAACCCACCACTCTAATGCCTGATCCAAACATAAATTTCCTCAGCAGTTTTAAGACATCTGCTTACAGAATAACCTGGAAATGACTATACAAAAACAACTGATGTTTCAACACCACGATCATTCACTCCAACGTTCAAGTGTCTTCTGAGCACATTCTTATGTGGAATGTGACACATTCTCAAACATTTCCTTTTGGTAAAGGAGGGTAAGTAAACTGCCAACATGGTTGGCCTCAAGGGATCTCAAAATTGTATTTTAACAGTTCAGGGAAGGATTGCACTCACATGAGTAACTGCTATTCTCTCCTGATTTTTCATAAGCAGCCTAACATTAAATCATGAATGGGGGAAATACTTCAAAGAAAAAGGAGCTCTTCATAACAGCTTCTCCAAGACCAGAATACAAAGCTTGCATTCTCACTGTTATCATGCCTATTATTTCATCATATGACCATGGATCCAAGTTTACTTAGTAACAGGTTCTTTATACAGAATTTTCGGCATACAGATTCTAAATTCAGACTACTTTTTCTTAAAGCTAGAGGAAATCAATGAAGCATCTAAATGACCATCTCTATCTAGACACTTGAGCATCCCACAGAAATGAGATTCTCAACACAAAGGGCTTTACACCACATTTTCTGATAGGTTTCCACCTACCTCACCCAATTAAGGGGCAGCAATAAAACAACCCAAATCAAAAAACATGAGTGTCCAGGTTAGTTTGCTTCGTAACAAGTCAGTTTAAAGAACCAGGGGCCAGTGGTCAAAACTGGGCACCCATATTAAAATGAGGAGTCTGGAAACCATTTTGAAAGAGAACTCAAATTAATCCACTATTTCAGGAGAATCTTTAAATCTGATTGAGGTAGGAGGCAAAATAATCTGCATTCCTTTAACCCTAGAATTTAATACGCAATCCGAAAAACCAGAAGCTGAGGTATGTCAAAATCCCAGCTCAATTCCTTATCTTCTACACAACTGCTGTTCAAGGCAAGCACAAAGCAGGCACACTCCTTCAGGAGAGCTGAGGAAACAGCACATTTGCCAAGACTTTAACAGATGAAAGGCATTTCCTAGAAGGAAAATGCAAGGGAAGTGGAACCAGGCAATCTGCTAATTGTTTGGACTATGGGTGGAAGATCTTCCAGAAGATTATGTTGGGGAGGTCTAGGAAAAAGCTGGGAGAGCCTCCTACCATTATAAGATTTTCACTCTGGGGCTCTGAACTTGAGCCTACCAGCGATCTTCCACAAGCCCATCTCCTGCCTCCCCCAGGCATGCAAAACCTCCAATCACTTATTTTGGCACAGCTCTTAGAGAGCCAGCATTCAGAGATAAAGGTTTCCAATCACACTATATCCTGTTTAAGAGGAACGAATACTACATTTTAAGCCAGCTGTGCATTAGCGAGAAACATATGTTGAAAAAGAGAGTGAAGTTTTACACTATCGTGGCCAAGTATTGGAAGAAACTAGACATCTTTAACTCCTGTTAAGGTAAATAAATAGCACATGAGCACTTCAGAAGAGATTGGTATCACACCACACCTTCCCTCTCCCCATATTTTCACTTCCTCACAGCCTCAGTGCAGCAGCATCAAGGGCTGAGGCTGGCTTAAGGTTAATGTAGGAGAATTTGAGAGGACTGGAACTGTGCACGAGAACAACTCCTGATCTTGTGAAAGGTGTGCTTGGGCTGGAATCAGAGCCAAAGCCATGGCAGGAGTATCTGGGCATATCATGTTAGGGATGAGGTTAAGTTTAAACTAGCACACAAGCACAGAATCTTGATCTCAAAGCCGCTTTCTCTTCAGTTAGCAACAGCAACTAAAGGCACAACCTGGTGGATCATTTTCTCCAATGTGTAAAGATAAGAGGAGTCTGACAGCAGGGGAACAGAAAACACAACACAGAGGAGGTATGCATTGGAACCTTACCTGATGATGAATTCCCAACAACGATGGTCTCGACTTTGACTTCAGTTACTGCCAACATAACCGTGCTGTTCTGTCGCTTGGTGATGGCATTTACTATTGTATTAGCAGCATTCTGAATGAGGCTGTTATCTTGTTCATCTCGGTGCGGGACAAAGGACTAAAGGGAGCGAAGGGGGAAAGCAAGAAGTTATTGCAGTCACCTAACCATGGAAAGGTACTTTTTAAATACAGCGACACCTTAATTGAGTTCATTCAGTTGAGTTTGCCTGACAGTAGCTACAAACAGTTCTCTAAAAGCTTACCACAGCAACAGCATGGCTGGCTCTACCCAAACTGCAGATGCAGTGTCAGACTTGGTGGGTAGCACAGCTAGTCAGTAGTTTAGCATACCTCAAAGGAAAGGCAGTGACTTCCATGTTACTTAAACTGATGAGCTAAACTTAGTCATAGTTTGGAGCAGTTCAAGACATGTGGATTATCTAGACAGAAGCTTGGACTAGTAACAGTCTGCTCTATTTATACCACACACTTTGCTCCCTGCATCGTGGCTCAGCATGCTCTTTACAGTACTAGTAGAGACAGACAGTCCAGCTCCTACCTGGTTAAGCATTCACCATGAAAATTAACTCTCTCTTGAAAACTAAGCTATACACATGCATGGAGTGATTGGGCTGTAAATGCATCTAAAGCAAGTCTTTAGTTCATTAGGGCAACAGTTACTTTCATCTACTCAACTTGCTCCTTCTTCCACTTCTCACTTAGTACCTCATATTTAAAGAGCATCCCTGAAGCAGCCATACTCTAAATGCACAGCACAAACCTCTTCACAAGAACAATCCAGCCACCTGTAACCATATATCCTTACTGAGAAAGTCAATAGCCCAAGATTTCTGATAGAACAAGTAGGCACCTGTTCACCAATTTGGGCTGAACTAGTCCTTAGAGTAATTTATCACGAGGTTGTAGTAGCCATCTGTCATTAACAAAACCTGCAGTTTCAGCTCTCTGGCAGTGTAGGAAATTGTGAGATCACAAAATTGCTTTGCAGACAAGACTAAGCCACAGATTGTTCCATCTGCATTCAAATGAAACAAGCTCAAACAACTTCTTCCCCAGCAAAAACTAATAAGAAAACATATTTGTGTATATATACACACACACACAAGTCTCATACTTACAATAGCAACTTCCACTGCGTTCTCTGTGGAGTAAGACGGATCACATAATATTATCAGAGTTCTGTCCCTACTAACAGTCCTAGTAGCTGGTAAATACCGGATTTCAGAACAGATATTTTCTGTTGTAGTGCCCTGTTAGAAGCAAGGGAGATTGTGTGATTTTAGTTCAACTGAAAAATAACATGTAAAAATAAGGATCTTCAGAGTTCTTGCAGTTGCTAAGAACTGATGTAGGCAGCAAAGAGGGCAGCAAGAAAGGGCAGAAAAGTGAAGAACAATTTTAGAATGAAGGGCAAAAAACTGAGCTTGCATGATTATGTTAGTACAGTCTGAGCCCATCTTGACACGTAAAGAGTTCTTCAAGACGCAAAATAAAATATTCAGTACAAATCCTAAAATTTTGCCTAACCCTTTAGACAAAGCACAATTAAAAGCAACAGAGGAGTCTAGTGATAAAACTTGCAAGCTTATAATAGCAAGGAGTCATAGAGAAACCTTAATCTTGCATGCTGTGACAGAATAGATCCCTACATATATTGCCACACTTCATTAAGAATTCCATTCTCACCTGGGGGACTTTGTCACCATTAAAAATTAGAGTAATTCTAGCACAGTCATTGTCCAAGTACCCAGAATTAGGCAGACACTTGATATTGATAGGCAGAGGTTCAGAGGCACTGCATTCTCCCCAGTCTGTGCACGGTGGCTGAAAGCATTTCATATACTTCTCCTGGCATTCTTGGCCCATGGGACACTGGTTATTTGAATTGTCCCAGTATTTGTGTAACAGACAAGGCTTTTTTCCACACCACACCTAGAAATTAAAAAGAACAAAGCACTGTTACATGTAGTTACTCTTATGCATCAAATCAAAGTAAGCAATTCACATAGGATGGTCACAATCTACTGCTGCCTGCAAAATATCTGTGTTTTGATACTGCTGCAGTTCTAGTACCAGATGGATCTGCTTGTCCACAAAATGAGGACATTTAGTACAGACAGAAGAGTAAAAATCCGTGCAAAGAATCTCAGAAACCACTGACTGGGCATACCTCCTTAGAAGTTTATGGTTTTGTCCCACAAAACTGAGTTATACAGAAATTTAAGCATTTACTTTAATCTAGTCCTCTAGGCTTCTACAATCTAGAAAGAGAAATATCTCCACAAAGATTAATTTCTTCAATATTCATACTGAGACCCCTGCCAGAGAATGCTATGTCAAGAGCTGATGCTCACTGGTGATAAGCACAGCCACTCCAACCACACTCCCAAAAGGAAACAGTTTGCTGGTTCTCACAAATTACTGGGGTGCAGCAAATTTCCAAACACAGCTCCATTCCAGGAGCTGGACTTGGATGATCCTCGTGGGTCCTTTCCAACTCTGGATATTCTACAATTCCACACAGCCTTTAAGATCCTACATAGCACTGTACAGCTATTAGGAACTTAGTGATTTCTTAAAGCACAACTGTCAGCAAGAAAGTGCAAGTGTTCCATTACATATGGAAGAAACCTAATACCACACATGGATGAGTTGAATTTACAGCACATGTTCAATCTGCATTTAGGTCTTACTTTTCCTCAGTCACAAAACCACCAGGATCTAGCCCACAATAAATATGCAGAGGTTGAAACCTGTTAATTCATAAAGCTACTGAAGGACAATACAAAAAGGCAGTTAATACTGAAAAAACTTCTTCCTATACATCCTCCACCTTGGAACTCACATTTCACAAAATCAAGAGTTCTAAAACTGTGCTTGCAAAGCTTCAGCAGTGTGATTTATTTATCCTTTACTCTATCCCAGCTCATATTTCATTATCTGCAACAAGTGATCTAGAAAGCCTGTTCTAGCAGGCAGAGAGCAGGACAGTAACTTATGATCATAAAGACAACCCATAAGTACTTTTACAGGAAGCCACTATTTTTTCTTTTTAAACAAAGGAAATTTAGAGGAGACAAAGACTAACTTGTGCATGAAGAACAGTAAGTTTGTTTCAGCCACAGGAATTTAAGAAAATAGGCCAGAATGCCTACCTTGGTGCAGTCAATACGTCCATCCAAACAGTGGCAGCTGTTGCACTCCTGTTCCCACCGGCTGCCATGGGGAAAGGTCATTCCTTTAAGCCAGCAAGGCTTTCCAATTCCAATCACTAAGGACAAAAAAAAAAAAAAATTAAAAAGCACATTCAGACACTTCACTTCTTTAAATTGTAAGTACTATACAAATTTAAATTAAAAATATTAGCTACTGTTCCTTACATACCAGACTACTGTACATAAACTTTATACTGGCTACACTGTGCCCTATTGTTTTTTGGGTAAAGGTTGATAGCAGATATAAAAATACCTTCTTGGCATCTAGGACCAATTCTTCCAGGGGGACAAGTGCATCGGTATCCATTTATTTCATCTATACAGGTGGCACCATACCCACAAGGAGAAGACTGGCATTCATCAATATCTGGACAGAAAATAGGTAAAACTCAGTGACAAGGGCAAAGAATATTGTAATTAATAATTTACTGAGATGTAATCTAACAATACATCCTTTCTTTAAAGCAAAGGACAGTGTGGCTTCAGAATTAATCTTGTAATTAAACAGTTCTGCCATTCCAGCAATAACCTGTAACAGATTTCTCGTAATTGCACCCTAATTGAAGTTCTGGTAATCAAAACAGCAGTCATATGCTGACTCATCTCACAGAGCAGAGGTGTTGGACAGCTGAAGGTGTTAATGCCTCGTCCACATTCAGCTACAGAACAAGTCCCACATCCTGTTCTGGCACTAATCTCAGACGTTTAGGCTTCACACAAGAGCATGTGCTTTCATGAAGTGATCAGAGTGCAAGAGCTGAACAATGAACTTGCACAACAATGCTCCAAGTAGTGACTTGCTGCAGTACAAGTGACCATAAGGCAGAAGAGTAACAGTTTAGTTTGTAACACACACTTGATGAACATTAATAACCTTGAAATAGTGAGCAGATTAATTTAATACACAGACACTTAGCATAAAAGCCTCTTTAAAAAAGACCTTCAAAGATGTAGAGGCTTAGCCACAGAACCCAATGGAAAAAGGCAGGGAAACACAGTCCATTCAGATGGACAGCAATGTGTCATTTGTTATCCCAGGGAAGTGACCAATACTGATCTATGCAACAGAAACCAGCTTATATCAAGTTGTGAGCCACAGGCACCAACTGCTTCATTTTCAACCAGAATGCTTCTCTTCTAAAGCATCTTTTGAAAGGTTTCCTTCCAGTAAGTATGAACACTCTTTCCAACCCCTCAGAAAAACTGTTTAAACACCAGTTCTTGTCTGATACATGGCATCAGCTCATTTTAACCTACAGGACTTTCAAAGTGAACATGATAAATGGCAGTAGTGAGACTGTTACACATGTAGGCAATGGAAAACAATCCAGTAGATATGGAAGGGCTTTTGGTTCTATTGTAGCTTCCTTCAAAAGTGCACTAAGATAAAGTTTTAAACAAATACACTAAGATCTAAACTTCAACAGGGTTTAATTACTCTTTCCTCCTGTCTCCACGGTATATAGGTTTAAGATTCTCCAGCCTCTGTATGCTGAAAAAGGTGACTGAACTCTGTTTCTGTATCAGCCATAAAAGGCATTTTTGTCAGAGCTACTCCTTCCATCTATACCAGTCTAAAGAGGTAAAAAATGTCTGCAGTTCCACTACAAATGCACAGTATTTGTATTTGTGACATCCTAGCCTTAAGGGGAAGAGGAGCAGCCAAGGAGAATTCAATATCCCTTTCTGGATGTCTGGATCTAGACACACAATAATCTTCTGCCATCTTTGGTTCTGTATCAAGACACGGCTAAGCTGATGCTTCCACAAGTGCTGCAGCTGCCCTCCAACCAGAGGTGCTGGTTTGTTTTCTCTATGCCAGAATGAGGATGAAGTCTCAACCTCAAAGCACATCACCATACTGATGGAGTGGAAGGACCAAGCCCAGAAGCCTTGAGGCTATAGAAGATTCAAACTCTGATCTTCCAAAGCAAAAAGTAACAATAAGGTATATACCCATTCAAGTCAAAATTCCATTAAAAAGGAAAAAACAAAACAACCTAAAAAACCAACCAAACAATAAAAACTCCCCACCAGATTTGTTCTGCAACACTTTAACATAGTTTTAGGGTCTGTTGTTCTCCCTTCTTTTCAGCCTCCATCCTTCAGAATAATTGCAGTGTAACAGGTTTGTTTTCTAGCTTCGAAAGACCTTTATCACACTTCTGTTATTCACGTGCCAGCACTACACTCATGATGTTTTTGTTTCCATTTAGGATGTCTCAGTGGATTTTGGTTTCTAACGTCAAGTGAAACACATTCAGATATATGTCATCTCTACTAACAAGATGCTTATCAACAGAAATATTTAAAATTTAAGCTTCTATAAAGCCAGCACCCCAGAAACGTCAGAATTAGCCAAGAAAATCCAGCAGTCAAATCTTTAAGCATGATTTAAGCCAACTCATTTCAGTGCCATCTAATGAAACGAGTAACAGACCATAACCTGCCATTATTTACGAGGTATCAGTACCTGGCTAACAGGAGGCTTCTGCTTCAATATTTGGAATTCAGCTGAGCTAATGTAAAAAAGGTCACCAGGTGCTCTTTCCAGTTTGTGCAGAGTGGTACAACCACCCAGGTCTTTACCCATGCAGGTACTTACTGATTCTGCAGTCAGGACCAGCAAAGCCAGGGGCGCACTCACATCGGAACCAGTTCACTCCATCAACACAGATCCCTCCGTTGTAACTGTAAATAAAAAAGGCTAGTGAACAAGCCATCTACATTGTTTCATCGGTCAATTAAAGCTTTGTTAATTAAAGCTTCTGCTGCTCTTGAGGGGGACAATTTATTGCTATCAACAGTGAAAGCATAATGCTAGATAAACAATATTGCTTAGCAAGTCAGCGGTTCAAACAGCAACATCCTACAGATGCATGAGGAAGTACATCCACAGAACTCAAGGAGGTGGAACAGCACTTTCAAGTGAATACAAAGAAAGCCCAAGCTTTTCCAAATTTGAGGTTTTTTTAAAATACATGAAGCTCAGATTATGGCGTCAGAGTAGACAGCTGAGAAAGATAAGGTGGATTGTTTCATCCACACATCAGTATTTTCCCCTTTCAACTGTAACTATCAGCCTCTATATTTAAAATATTGCCGTTTTATCTTCCAAAAATGCAGTTTTGTTTTTAAACACGTTTATACATAGTAATTGGTCCAACTGGACATTTTTATATTATTTAAAATTATTTACTGTAAACTAACAGGTTTTGATTTCTCATTTTTTATCCTACTCAATTACAAATGCTTCAAATGTTATTATATGTGATTCACTTCATATCACTGTAATTTAGTGGTCAGTACCACCACGGAGACCACACTAAAATACTTTTATTTGATCATACATGAATCAGCTCAGGATTGTTTTGTGGTTTTTGGTGCTATCAAGGAATAGATATGGCATAGCAAAAAAAAAAAAAAGGTTATAAGATATTTTACAGAGGCCGGCTTCAATTATTTTAGAGTAAAATTAGTTCTAATCTGTAATGTAAATCCATATTACTGTGCTCACTTTTATTTTCACAATAGGTACAGGACTGGAGTTCGTGTACTCACCATGGATGAGGGTTGCAGTCATTGGTGTCTAGAAAAAAGAATATTGACTAGTGTAAATAGTGGCACAATTTATTTTCTAAAATATAACAGTATAGTTCAGAAGCCAGTATATTTGATAAGAAAAATATACAGAACTGAATGTTTTCTTCCACACTTGCAAAAAAAGTTCAATTATTAAGTATAGCAACAGTAGGCAAAGTAAAAACAGAACTCAAATTTAGAGTTTCCCTCCCACTACCAGTGTTACACCTTGGGGGAAAAAATAAAAATCAAAGTAGAAGGCTTTACTCCACCTAACCAATTCATTGTCTTGGTATGTCAAAGTAGTTAACTGCTGTCCTCAGAGAAAACAGCTTATACACTACTGCCTGCCTTTCCAGATACTCTTCATTATTAAAATTATTATTTCTGTGAGTATTTTTTTCTGCTCTGCACACGATTCCAAAAATTATATTTTTATAGAAGGCTGAGAGTCTTATTTTGGCAGAGACTGGATGCAAAAAGCAGCATGACAAACTCTTCATTCATTACTCGAGCATCGTCTTCTTTACCTACCTCCCACTCCGAATGATTCAGATATTTTGGCACATGAACCCCATAAACTTGCTTTGTTTCAAGTTAACAGCTCTCTGCCAGACACTCCCAATGTCCCAGGGGGATGCAGGGGAAAAAAAGAGAAAAGCCTTACTCTGTGTGCATGTGCGTCCTTCCCATCCTTCTTTGCAGATGCACGAGAAGGAATCTCCACTGCCAACGCATGTCCCACCATTCATGCAAGGGTTTAGAATACAGCTGCTGTTTTTAGCTTTGAAAACAGAAGAAGTCTCTATTAGCCCAGAACACAAAGAGTACCTATCATCTGGATATGTCAGTATCACAATCCTAAACAGTATTTAAGTCAACAGGTAAAAACTTACAAAAAAGTCAAAAAACTCCAAAAATACATCACATGACAGTCTCTCACCTACCTTCGCCATCATCCCAACTCAACTGTTTAACTGAACCATGAAATCTTATTAAAAAAGAATTACCTCCTTTCTGCCCCATCTGTGTAAGCATTCTTCAAGTTCTGCTAAATTATTACTTTGGCAGTGAGTTACCCAGGTTATGAGGCGTTCTTTACAATAAAATTCTAGTATTTAAAGCTCAGGTTTTGACTAAAAGCTGCAATAGTGTCTAAAAAGTGGACAAACTGTACTAAATTATCTTCATTCAACTTCCTGATCATAATGGAAGCTTAATTTTCAGAAAGATGCACCATAGATACTAAAGAAAAAAAAAGAAATAAAAAGAAAAGAAAGAAAAGAAAAAAAAAAAA
>VZTF01001214.1:170738-216111 GCA_013397755.1 Cnemophilus loriae
GAAAAAAAAAAAAAAAAAAAAAAAAAAAAAAAAAAAAAAAAAAAAAAAAGAAGTAGTTCCCTACAGCAGGCATTAACTCTGCAAATTCCCCAGGAAGAACCCCTTAATTTCATTTTTCCTGGGTATGCCTGCACATACACCTCATGATCACAAACCTCATGACTCTGCAAGCAAAGCAGGGGACTAAGTTCCCAGGAAAACCTTTATACAGGGCCTCTAAAGACCAATAGAAAAGTCAAGACACAAATCCAAGTTTTCTAAAACTGCTTAGGAGAGAAGCTATGGGAAAGACCATAAGAGCATCCAGAGGAGAACAGCTTCCTAAAAATCGGTATTATGTCAGGTGAGTGGAAGAAATTACTTAAATTTCAGTCAGCACCCAACTGGAACAGCTTTGAACCAGCCAGCCAGAACAGTGTGCCTGTTTACTAAACAGTTGATTATTTGAACACTTCTCTGCTTCTTCTGGCTTCATCTGTAGACAATTTTAAAAGCTTACCAGTGTTGCAAGTACTTCCTATCCACTCTGGAGGACATGAGCAGCGGAATGTGTCTCCATCATCATAGCACGTCCCACCATTACTGCAAGTGTTTGCATCACACTGGTATTCACCTGCACACCACAACAAAGCAGTTTTAATTTCCATTGGTCTTGCTGGATGTCAGAAAGAGGTACTTTTTAATCACAAAATTAAAGAGACTTTGTATTTAAATGCACCAGTACCAGAAACACATTGTTCCACTTGCTGTATTACAATAAACAACCCAAAGAATGGACTCTAAGGACGTCTCTCACGAAACTGTTTCATGACATGAAGGAATACATTTTTTAAATGTTCCATTTTGTGACTGGGAAACTGGAAGGGGTAATGCAAGTGCGCCTATTTTTTCACTGCAATTGTTTTATTTTAAATTTCAGGAACTCCAGTCCCACGAGAAGAAAATAAATCTTTGGGGAATCTAAAGATCAAAGCAAGGAACACTTACGTGAATGACAAGTTTTGCCTTTCCAGTCATTCTTACATTCACAATAGAAGTCATTTACCAAATCAATGCATCGGCCACCGTTGTGACATGGGTTAGGAGAACAGTCATTGAAATCTAAAAAAAACAGTTGTTCAAATTAGATGATCTAGCCCAGCCAAGGCCATGAGAAAACAGAAAATATTTCTTCATAAAGAAAATAAATTTTGTACTACTTAGGAAGACAGCAATCCTAATTTTTATGAAGTTATCTTTATACAAGCAAGAAAAACACTCTGATTTAATAACAGAACAACGTGAATTATGACTGACAGCTTAGAAGGACCATTAAGTATGGCTTCTCAGTAGAGCACCAAAGTAGCTTTGTTTTTACAAACAGCTCTATTCTGAACTTCAGAAAGAACTTTCTAGTAGGGACCACAATGTCCTGAAAAGGAGCCCCAACCCAGGACATCCACGTGAGACAGTTAAGGCTCCCTTCTTCTGTCCTATGCTTCAAAACACAGAATTACAGCCATTAGAGGTGCCTCAACCACACACATACATAATGTGTGCACACATTAAACACACATACGCAAACATGGACTTTAGAGAAAGCTCCTTTCGCGTGAGACAAACATTTTAATAGGTGAAACATAAGTATTCCAGAACAAACTTCATCCAGACCACACAAAAGGCTCGTTTGACAGCAATAGCTGCCAAAAGCTGCTCAGTCTGTATTTCACATCTCAGCTGATGCGTGTCCTGTAATAAGTCTCAGCAAGTCCTTGCCATCATGTTTTAGAAGGGGCTTCATTCAGAGCAGAAAAAGAAACAACTGCAGTTTCCTCTGAGGTGTCTTAACCATGAACTGGCCCAGCTCACTTCGTGGCCAACACTTTTGCTTATCCTCAGAAGAAAAAGTTCTCTCCTCCTGAGATAAATGCTGAACTGCACCAAAGAATCAGATTCTGCTCCTATTAAAGGAGCTCAGGCTTTTAGAGCAGCTACCTGAAGTTACTTCTGAAAATACTTCCGCAAACAAGACTTAATTATAGCACAGAGAAACGACCCCATTATTAAGTACATACCAACCCATCTCTGTTACAAAAAAGCTGCATCATTTGGCCCTGCAACACTGAGCAGTACTCACTTGTGTCACACAGCTCTCCTTCCCAGCCACTTGAACAGAAACATCTAAATGAATCAACTTCATCGATACATGTCCCACCATTCTTGCAAGGTTTCCCAAGACAATCATTGATATCTACAACAAAAAGTCAACAGTTATTGCTCAAGGCTGTTTTCACCTATTCAGAGGAGTCATCTACACTTGTGTCTCTAGGAAAAGCAGCACAAAGTTATTACTGCATTTGTACATGCAAAAGAAAAGCTCAAACATCTGTTTTCAAGCCTGGTAGGGTTTCTGGCTGTATTGTCTCTCATGTAGCAAGTCAAATCAGAGCATTAAGTTTACCTGGCAAAAATATCCAGGGGTTTAAAAAACACCCAGACCAGCAATACAAGTTCTAGCCCCTTCTTTACCATTCTCATGTTGGAGAAATCTGTGGCTCATAAGATTGTACATAAAGGTAGTGGGTACAGACACAGTTACATTGAAGTTGGACTAAAACCAGTCTTCTTTCACAGAGGAAGTGTAAATCACTACAAAGACTGCTACCAGAAGAAACAATTTCAAGCAGCACATCTGAAACAGCACTTTATGCAACCTTACTGAAATCTGAATGTTTTATTTTACGTTGTAAAGCTTCATAACATTAACTTTAAAATAAATTTTTTTTGAAAAAAATAATCTTTTACAAGGTCCTACTTACTTTCATGACAGTATGTTCCAGTAAAACCTCTGTCACAGGCACAAGTGAAATTCCCTCCTGGCTGACTAATACACCGTCCATGAGGGCCACAAACGTTGGATGAAATGAAGCGGATTCCTTCTTGGGTAGCATTAGTGAAGACTTCTATTGTACAGCTGTCTATTACTAAAAAAGAAGTGTAGTCTTTAGACCAATGATCTGTATCACCAATCAGATTTTAGTTTTAAAGAAGTTTTACAAAAATTAAAACTAATCACAATTTTATGTTAGCTATAACGTTACCATATACCTCTTTATAAATAAGGAGCATTTCCTCTCACTGCCTCACTATTTTATGAAGTCCAAGTGAGTACAATAAAAGTGTTTCTGCATTTTACTATTCCCCAAAATACCGTTTTGTTTTTTTTAAATGCACCACCATCAAGACAGATTTATGGCCAACAGCAGATACCTTTACAAGAATTGTTCTTGCAGTGGTCCTTGAGATGAGAACAATTTTTTCCATCATAGTCATCAGGGCAGGCACAATAATAATCTCCTCCCAGATCATAACATTTAGCCCCATTCTGGCAAGGGTTAGGTTCACAGAAATCAATATCCATCTGTAAGAGAGACCACAGTTAGCAGCAGCTGCTTCATTTCCCGGGAGTAAGCAGCATTATCTGCTTTGCCAGAGACACAGAGGAAGCTAATGTACAAGGAACCTCAAGTTTTTAAGAAGGTTTATGAATCATAAATATTGCATTCCATCCTGCAAGACAGGGAAACTTCAGCTTACTTTGGTCTATCCTAACACAAAGCATTTCTGACACTGCTAAAAAGATACTCCTTTGCAGGAGGCTGAATAAGCACATTTGCAATAACTCAGTAAATAATTACTTAAGCCATTAGGAGACATCTTACTGCAGCTTCTCTGGGTCATCATAAGTCACTTCTCTGTCCTTCACAGCCACGTACCAAGTGCCACAAAGCAAGTTAAATATCAGTGCACTTGTCAGCTTTGTGTCTCTAAGAAACTTAAAATACACAGAACCTGAACAAAATCCCATTCCCTAGAGCAAATTCTCTTCCCATCTCAATTAACACATAGTATTTATTATAAAACCACACAGCTTGGAAGGGACCTCTAGAGGTCAGCTACTCCCCACCTCCTGCTCTAAGCAGGTCTAGTTAGACCCAGCTGCTCAGGGCCTTATTTTCACAAATACCATCACCACGCCAATTTACACACGAGATGCATTTTGAACTCCGACCATCTGATCCAGAGAGCAAAATTTAAACCTCGCCTTCATAATACAACCTTTAACACAGCCATTGCTGTGGCAAAACAATTCTGCTGCTTTCTGCTTTAGACTGACACACAAGATCACTGATTCGTGATGCCCTAAATTGGTCTCAAAATCCAAAAAGCAGCTTCAAAAGGGATATTTTTACATCACAGTCTCTTTCCTCCAAATTGTTTTTCTTAAGGATGGTTTTTCTCCCCTCAAGTCAGTTTTTCCTTCTTCACATCTCTCTTGGGAGAAAGATAGCTTTCAACTTTATAGACATAAAATTAAGTCCAATGGTGGTTTTGATCCCTATTTTTAGCAGTTCAGTAGCTAAATAGGAGAAAAATGCAAAACTAGCTAAAAGAGAAGGAACACAAACAGTGTTAAGTATTTAATTCAGAGAAGCACATACAATTCCAGCAGCAACAGAAAAATTTTCAGCAAACCATTTCATGCTCTCATACAGAACATTCAAAGCAAGCTATAAAAAAATAGCTACAGTCTGAGAAAGATTCTCAGATCTCCTCTATCAGATGTCTCCATTTGTTTCCTTCCATTAGTGTAAATTTCCCCTTCCCAATGCAAGTTCAGTAGCTGGTACTTTAGCATCTGGAATCAATGGTAGATATTTCCTGCAACACACAAGGCAAGCAGCCAACTCCCCCCTATTATTCAAGCACATTTGCTAAAACTTTAATTACACAGCATTGTATGAATCAGCCCAGAGTAGAGCACTAAAGTTATGATCCCTATGCAGAAACAGTTCATGAGATATTAGGTGCTGCACCAGTTTTATTAAACTGGTTGGTATCTGCAGTCCTTTTAAATTTTGAATAAAATGAGGGCACTGCTTCTTTAATGATGCAAATAACAATAGAATAAAATTACTTCAGTGTTTAAGAGAGATCACTCCAATATCCTCCACAAAAAAATTCTGCAGCAAATCCAACAAAATTCTAACCTAATGCCTCCAGCTGATACTAAGCATAACACCCAGATGAATTTGACTATCAGCAAAAGCCAGAAAGTGAATGCTTAATGCAAAATAATTTTACACTGAAAAGTTTAATGTCCTCCCTAGAAAGAGGAATATCTTCATTACCATGAAGTACTTTAGGAATTATCACTAAGACTTCAATATTTCAGATCTGAATCCTTAAGCACTAGAACTCCACGTTCCTAAAATGATCTCAAAGTTCTGAGAGCCAGTACTTGCCTATCTACCTGCCTTTAGTAATTATGTTAATTATCACCATTATATATAATATAAATAATTGATATATAATTATTATACTCCTACCAATAGCAGTAGGATTACTTGAAGGGTAATTCAATTATGTACTTCAGAGCTACTACGATAAGAACCTAAAGCACTCTAGTGTAAGGAAAGGACAAAGGTCCTGAAAACTGCAGAGGAAAACATTTCAAGCTTAAGGAATGCTTGAAGCCTTAAAACACTTAGGAAGGCCAACACCTATGTGCAACAACTTGCAGTTTATCAGGCTGCAAATTCAAGCGTTACAGCTACTATGACAGCGCTGCACAACAAATTTGCTTATTCAGAGTATCAGGTAACAGCTACGATAGGCAGTAACGCTCCGGCCTTGGGTTACTCCCATTTAAACCCAGAGATATATTTCTTTCAAGAATTCAGTCCATGACAAGCATTGCAGTAATGTCTGCGCTGCCCTCACCTCGCAGAAGACTCCCGAGAATCCCTGGGAACACAGGCAAGTGAATCCATTCACCAAGTCTTTGCAGCGGCCCCCGTTCTGGCAGGGATTGCTCTCACACTCGTTGGTTTCTGTCTCACAGTTTTTTCCTGTGAAACCACGAGGGCATAAGCAGTGGTAACCGTTCACTTCATCCTTCGCAGAGCAGGGAAAAGAAGCAAAAGGAAAAGGATTTGTTTATTGATGAAACTTGCACACAAAAATTCAAGTTACTTCTGTATTCTGGACTTGCAGACAACAGCAGCACCACAAAATTTTATTTTGTGAAATGTAACGCACGTGCAGCGTTACATTTTTAACACTTGAACTCATTTAACCAAACTGTAAATGCAAAGTACAGAACTCGTAACCAGTCAGAGAAAGATTATTTTTCAAAATGGAATGTAATGAATAAGAGTTACCTTACAAGTCCCTCCATGCTGGCACTGTCCATGACAGTCATTTATATCTATGGATAAAATACACAAAGCATTAGAATCTATACTGAAAGACTAAGCTGGTAAGTATAGGTTTAGAATAAAAATGGAGAACAAGTAGTTCTCAAAAAGGTTTTTCTCTAGATGTTTCAATGGAAAGGAAGGATTCTTGATGTCTTAAGAGATACCTATTTTTTAAAAATATCTAATAGAAAATTATGCTATATTTCTACTACAGTGTACTAAAAGTGAGGTATCAATATCAGTTAATTTCATATCTAACGTTTTAACTTGAAAGTATTTTAAATTGAATCAGTATACATCATTCAGAAACATCTAAGATTCAAGAGATTTATTAGTTATTTAAATGTATATCTAAGCTCACTTTAATACCAATTACCTTTTAAAGTAAATTTTCAAACAGTATTTTCAGTTTACATTGCTTGAAGTTAGAAAAATCCTGACAACAGGTATTTTTTCTTGTAAAAGTATGTATACTATCACTCATCACAATTTTTTTTTTTTTAAATAACAAAGCATCCTACTGTCAACATACATACTAAAGAAATACTAACTGATATGACAATTTACTCCTGTCCATCCTGGAATGCAGTCACAGTAATATCCACCAATGAGATTTTTGCAAGAGTAAGCATTAACACAGGGTTTCCCCTCACACTCATTAGCATCTGTGAAAGAAGAGAAAATAAAGAATAGAATAAAGAACAAACCCAGAAACAGATTACCACAGCACCAAGCAAAGTGTCCATGCAATCCAAGCATCAGAAGCTCGTATTATACATTGGTAGGGCACTAAAACCATTTACATACCACAGGTTTTTAATGCACATTTGCCTATAGTAGCACATGCATGTTATCTTACTCTTCCCTTTGCCAAAACTCAAAAAGGCAATTTGTTAGTCAGGGCAAATCCCTCCCTGGCCTCCACAAGCTTAGTCACTGTTCTGCCACCATGGAGAAGGAGCTACCATCACCAACGCTGCATTTTGCAATAGAAAAGTTAGGGGGCATTCTAAAAGAACTATTATAAGTAAGCTTAAGTTGGGGCTTAAATAGTTACAGATCCACTTGAAACTTCTGGCTTTGAGATCTGCTAAAGAGGAGCTAAGATACCAATAACAAATTTCCACACATATTTCCATGTTTTCTTCAACAAACACCACGCCAGAAACAGAGTTATTCACTGTTTAGGAATAATCTCCAGTGGTCTCTAAAGCTTTAGAAGGCAATTACTTACCAAGCTGGCAAGTTGCTCCAATCCACTGCTGTGGACAAATACACTCGAAAGCATTGACGCCATCAATGCAGGTCCCTCCCTGAGCACAGGGGTTCGATGCACACTCGTCAATATCTGCAAAGGCAAAGGGGCCCTTCCATTACACGGCCTAAGGCTTGGCTTAACAGGTTCTGCTTCAAAGTTAGTTTGAGATGAACGGGGAGGACGTACAAACAAACAAGCTTAGGCACAGACTAACATTTCTAATCTAATTTTTACTTAGGCTTTTATCACATCTTTGAGACAGAGGAGAGAAGATCTGCAAACAGCAAAGAAGAATCAGCTAACCCGTCTATGATTTGCATGCTCATTGAAAGTCATGTCCCTAGATCATGACATAAGTTTAGCCAGTTTTGGTTCTGTCGTTGGTAATTTTCAGGGGTTTGGAGGTTGTTTATTTTTTGGGGAGGGGAGTTTGGGGTGCATGTGTGTTTCATTTTGGGTTTTCTTTGTTTGGGATTTTTTTTTTTTTTTGAGGACAGTTGCTGCTTAAAAACAGGTAAGCCACCTGTGTTCCAAATCATAGGCAACAAGCAAATCAATTATAGTCCCACAATACATTTCAACCACTCCTCTATCCTCTGAACCAGACACTTAAGCATTTAAGTGTGCAAATCTACTCTTCTACTATTAAAGAAGGGGAGAACGTTTGACCTTCACGTTTATATTTCTCAAAATAAAACCGTTCTGTATTTGGCTTCAGAGTGGATAAGGAGTCAGGAACTGTCAAAGGAGCTTTGGCAACAGGGCATTTCTTTGGATATGGTCCAGCTACACTTCTGATAACAGATCTCAACTGCATCAAGTCAATACTGTGGGCTGCACAGAACCTTCCCCTTTTCACTCTGCCAATGCTGGGCTGTTAAAAGACAGGGAAAGTAAAAGACTACCACCAAATTCCAAACCCACAGAGTGTGATATCACCAAGTAAGCTGCATCGACCCTTCCAACCCAACAGGTCAGTCACCAGCAAAAGCATACCCACCAATAGCACACGTTGGTCCACTCCACCCCGACGGGCAGTGACACTTGAAACCTGACGAAATTTCGTGACAAATTCCACCATTAGCACAGGGATTAGAAACACAAGCATGCTCAGCTGGGGAGAAAGAAGGAAAGAAATTCTTGCTAAATACTCTTCCAGTACCAATTTAAGGAGGACTTATGGTTAAAAGTTGCTTTGGTTAAAAGTAACCAAGAGAAATAGCAGTGGAGAGATGCCAGTACAGAAGTTTGGAGCCTTCCTCTCCCACCTGCACAGAGTTAAGTTTCCCCAGAAGGAAAACGAAGCAGGATTTTACTGAAGATGTATCATCCTTCCTACCTAATGACTAGAAAGCCTAAGCACAGGCAGCTCACTCTATTTCAGCATCCCAGCAAAGTTCCCCATTAACACTCTGCTTCCAGCCATGCACTTTCACCTCCAGAGCGCTCCAGCACTTCTTTCAAATTCAGTGAGACAAAACAGATACGCTGTATGCAGAGGTCTGAACAGTTGTAGTAGTTTAAGTATCAAAGGTCTGTTTAGCTTCATTCTAACACTGTTCCTAGGAAACAGCAGGGAATAGAGGTGCTTGCAGGCAGGGCTGCTCGTTGTCACTCCATGTAGGGCTGTAACACCAGCAGAGGCTGCACAAAGCACCCATCAGGCTGAGGAGGGACAACCTTTTTATAGCTTCTTTTTGGTAACTTTTGGTAACTTCCCCTCACAGAAGCCAAGGAAGCTTCTACTACCTGTACCTAAAGCAGCTCACATAACCTACTGTTAAAAATCACTGTAGATCACAGCAAGTATATGGCTCCCTTTTTCACTGCCTCCTCACCTGAAAAGGCAAGCTACTCCCCCACAGTTTTCAGGGCTGTGGCACGAATTTAAAATGGATTTCATCCATTTTAACCTAACCTTTACATCATGTTCTACCAGCTGAAGAAAAATTCAAGTTTTGATGGTACCTTTAATACCACATAGCGCTTTATGAAGTTCAAAGATCTACAGCCTGATTAACTCTGAAAACCTTCTGCTGATAATAGTTTAGTGAACTTAAAGCCAAGCAGTGAAGTAGAAAAAAAAATGGATTCTTTCCACCTAAACCTTTAACTATCAACAAACAGCAAAATTCAGAGTGAGAAGCTGTGAATATCTCATTTTAAAAAAGGATTTAACAACCCATCATGACAAAGAAACACAACACCCAGCTGAACACTACATGAAGCAAAATATGAAACAACTAGAAACTGCACACTCGCCCATTTACCTCCAAAGTGAGGACAATCAAGAAAAGTCTCCAAAGACCAAAAATTGTCCCCAGAACATGAACATTTTAGTCTTTGTGTAACACATACACAGATGGAAAAAAGCAACATGCTATCTTTGTACTGTGGTTGAGATAGGAAGCAGTTTTTCAAGACATAGATCTGTTAGACTCAAGTCAAAGCCATACTTCATCACAAATGTGGTTTAAATGCTCTCTTCCATTTTGCCAATAGGCACAAGGAAGACACTTTTTGTTCAGACTGTTTAAGGTGGCTCTAAGAGATTTTGAGCACACTTCCATAGTAGTTAACATTTCACTATTAATCCAAATGTATTAGAAGTCCCACATTAAAAGATTAAGTTTCAGCTGATTAAAAAGTATAGCCAACACATTCAGCCAACTAAAAATTGAACCAAAGCCCCACATCAGAATAGAAACTGAAGTGTCCATCACTTCCACCTTTCTTAGTCCCCACCTTGGACAAGGTGCATGTTTGCCAGCAAGCCAGAAGATAAGAAAATGGGAAGCAGGAAGAAATGTAACAGGGAAAGCCACATGTGTAAGCTATTTCATGAGACTACAGCCCAACTGCATATATGGATTAAGGATGAGAAGTCCAAGGGAAGAAATATTTCCCCTTTAGTCTAAAGGGAAACTGGTGCAGCATTTCTGTTGTCTTTGGTCATTTTTTGAACAGCCAGGCTAAGACACTAGACAGGAGAGACGGAGCACATCCCCACTGAAATGCAGAAGTGCCTAAACCAGCTGCAGATCTCCAAAGAGAGATGCACTACCCCCAAGTACCGATTTCGCAGTTCTTTCCCGAGTAGCCGTCGGGGCAGGCACAGCGATACTCGTCCGGCTCCGTGTTCATGCAGGTTCCGCCGTTCAGGCAGGGGTGGTGATTCCCACAGTAATTCAGATCTGCACAGAGAAAAGGCTCAGTCAGCAGGGAACACAGACCTCACCGTTTCAATCCCTAGTCAGACACACAGATGCCTTTCTGGCTCGAACATCCTTCACCCACATCATCCCCATATTCCAGTGGCTAGCCTGTGATCTGGTAACTATCCACAGAACAGGGAAGAATGAACAAGAGACAACTGCAGGAGTTAGAAGAGTCAGGACAATTCCAAGCCTTTTGTCTTGAACTTCCTATACTTCTGATGCCTAGGCACCATCTGCCCCACAAGAATTAAAGCACAGAAACACTCAGGTAGTTGCATACTAGCAGAAAAAAAGAAGAGGTTAATGAGTTATCAGTTAATCATGCAAATGAACTTATTTTTCCTGTACATTAATGTTAAGTACCTTTGTTACAGAGCAGGCCACCCCAGTTGGTTTCACAATTACACTGCCATGGTTCATTACAGCTCCCATGAGCACAGCCTGGGTAGCGGACACACTCATCACAGAACTGTCCTTGCCAACCATAATGACACCTAAGATGTAAGTTCACATGTTAAAAGTTAGCAACATGATGCTTCATTATCAGCATTACGTGTATTTACAACACTATGCTTACCATTCTCAAGAACAAGGTCAACTGTTCAATGTGCAACAGATAACAAAACTTTATTTATCCTGTTTGGAAGGGACACAACTAGTCCTGTGGAACATCCTTACAGGAACTCATCCTGCTCAAATGTGTTACACACCATGGCAACAAACACCACCAAGCACTACACGTTATGAGAACTGGACATGAATTAGTTGTTCTTTCACAAGAGGTCCCATCTTCACATAACCATCTCACACTAGGACAAAAACTGTGATTGATACAAAAAAGCTGAAATTGATTTCCAGAAGGAGACTGCTGGCTTACTGCATCAAGCACCACAGTGTTTTTCTGTGAAGAGAGATTTCAAGATAATAGCTAATTTGCTCTAGAGTGCTACAGCCTTAAAAGACCAGGGCAGCCAGGGAGGCAGCAGTCTTCACAATTTTCTCAAGAAAACCTTTTTTTACAGATTTATTCTGTTATATCCTCAGTGTTCTCTACTGACATTATGGAAAAAGTACTCTTTGGAGAAAGAAGGAGCAAGAACAGAAACAAAAGCCATCAATAATTCATTTGTTTTACAGTTAAATTTTTTTCCCCAAGATTTTTTCTGAGACCAGTATCTTTATGTTAATCTGTAACAGAACTCTGCTAAAAGAAGGAACTGTTTATGCTATAGGAAAGTATTAAAATCTGAACTTATAAGGGGGGACAGGGAGAAGGGCATAGGCTAATGATTTTTTTAACATATAAATATATTTCACACCTTTTAAGTACCAAGAAATAGTGAGCTTGCTCTTTTGGGCCAACAAAAGAACTATTCTGCCTCCGTTAAGAGAGTATTTCTTATACAGAATTCAAGAGACATACTAGCAACAAAGAGATGCATAAAATCACACTGAATGGGAGTTGGGCACACACACAACAGTGCAGCCCTATTGCCTAGAGGAAAAAAAACATTAAAAATGAAACCACATTTTTTCAGATTTGACACTACGATTCTACTATCCACATGATTTGAACAGTATAAAAGAGCAGAAAATAAATTAAGTCTTTGGGGGGCAATGAGAGAAGACAAGGAAGAGAAGTATAAATGAGTCTTGGTTCCTTGTGAATTAATCCCCTTACACTGTTTCAGTAAACTGGATCAATCCCCAGAGGAACAGAACAAGCTGTGCTGGCAGCACAGTATTTAAATTCTTACTATTTACATTGGCAGAAGGAATCTCGATGCAGATCTCTGCAGGACCATTCTTTTCATATGAAGTTCTAGAACAGCTCTGAGCTCCTGCCCCAGTCCCTGCTCCTGCCCTGAAAAGCTCCCAGCCGCAGATCTCCAAGGAGAGCCTCAGCTGAGCACCCAGCCCAGAGGCTTCGACGGCTCCTCCGAGCAGGGCTGGCAGAAGCCTGGAGAACACTCGTATTTTAGAAGCCTCTTTCTTTGGCTGCAGCAGCAGCAAGAGGAAACAAATACTGCTCCTGCTAAATTTGATCTCTTCCTTCCTCCTCAAGGACAGAAAAATCTTTTCAGGGGATGGTAATAAACAATAAAAAAAGCATTGCAACTCACTTTACTGGCCCCAACCCAAATCTTCACCCATGCCAAACCTGGCACTACTGCCAGTGATTCACCATGACTATCTCAGCCAGAGCGAACTCCCCACCCACATACAACAAGCGTTTTCAAGAGCTGAAAGTCTGCATCACAAAGCAAATAATCACAATAACTCAATTTATTCTCCATAGCCAATGGATAAGAAGTTTCTTTGTTTAACATTGCAGCAGTGCTTAAGAGCACAAAGAAAAATACAGCCACCTTCTAGAACCTGAAGGCATCTTAAGCACCTACTTGAGTTTGTAGGTATGCTTCATGACATTAAAATTACTTCAGCAGAAAAAACGTTGCTGCTTTTTCACAATATTCAATGCAGTCAAAGTTTACTGTTAAAGTTACCACCAAGCCTGAGGGAAATAATTTCCAGAGGCTAAAAGCAGTCCAAAGGAACACAGTGTTTACAAGTCAAAAGGTTACTATGTGGTAAGCTGATCAGCCTTCAGTTTACAAGGAAGAGTAAATTAGGATTTCCTCTTGAACAGGAAGTCTGGTCGCATCCTACATTAACAGGTGCTAGAGCAGCGTTAATTCCACTTCCTTCTAAAAAGATAATGCTTACATGGATCTCGGCCCACCCTGAGAGCAAGATGGGATCAGTAAAGGTAAACCAACCCAGAAATGGGCATGTTGTATGCCACTTATGGGTATGGGCATGTCATTAATGACACTATCAAGACAAAATACAAAGATGAAAATGATTAACGATTCACTATGAGTAGCCCAAAAGGTACAAACACAAATTCAACATCATCTAGGAAAAAAAACCCAAAAAACAAACAAAAAAATTCCTTTTCAAGTACCAACCACTTGTGCAAAAGCCAAAAGGAAACTGCCAGTGCAGCTAATAGTGGGCTAAAGTTCCTTCTTCTCTGCCCTCCCATCCCAGTCAAGAATCAACTAAATTGCAATTCTAAATTTTTCACATCTGACAAAATAAGAAAGCCAAATATAGAGAATCTATAAGGATTCTCATTGTTCAACAGACAAAGAAAATTCTTATTGGAATCAAGATTCTACTTCCTTCGTCCTTCCCCTCTGCTGACTTCATCAGCTCCAACTTGTCTTCGCAATCCAGCACATGCAAAACAAAATCAGACCTGGCTTAATCTTAGCCCTTGCTGGGTTATTAGCAGTACAAAGAAGCTACCATAAATAGATTGTTACAGTTTAGTAACTTCCTGATGGAAGGCCGAAGCACAGGCATCTGCTCTCAGACCAAAGCATCCCTTTGGGTCAGAATTAACACAGACAGAGTGTAACAGGGAGAGAAGAACAATTGCTGGTTATCTTGAAACCAACAACTTGGAGAATAGATCTGGTAATTCTACAGGCACGCTTCACAGCTTCCATTTTCCTTAGGTGAGAGCCTGGCAGCAATAGAAAAAACGAGAATTCAAACAAAAGGCTAGAGGTGGGGTGGCAGGAGTTAACATTAGCAAAAATTCTAGATAACACTTCAATCTTCAGATTAGAAAAACTGCAACTGTGCAGAAAAAACACTGCTGTCATTGACAAGCAGATAAAGCCACAATAATTCAGCTCAGTGAGGCTTCAAACAGCTAAATTTCAGGAAAAAAGACTTTCTGCATTAAATCTCAGTGTGTTTAAAGCAGTAAATTTAGCATTAGGGAATCCTACAAAAGCAGTTATCACTACACACACTTCAAAGGTACATATGTACTCAGAGGCAGAGGGAACTGGAAAAAAAATAATGGAACAGAACATTTGGGGTTTTTATTTTTCCTGGGGTCATTAAAAAGCTAAACTTATCAAGTCTAATAAAACAGATTTTTCTACAGAAACATGTTCTCCTTATGTTCTTCTGAAAGACATATAATTAAGGAAAAAGCTGACAGTGGCCTTTGCTTTCCTCTGAGGAAGTTTGTGTTTTAATTATTGAAAGCTTGGTTGAAATTGAGCATTTCCAAATCAGATGGAACAAGCTATTCAAAAGATCCCATGTTGCTGTATGTAAAACAGGTGCTTTTTTGTGAGAAAAGGCCCTGAGCAATCTGGTCTAACTAGACCTCCTTTGGCAAAGAGGTGGGACTAGATGACCCCGGAAATGTTGTCCAGACTCCACGAGTTTATGTCAAATCCTACAGTGGAAGCTATAGAAGTGATGTGGAAAGGTAAAGAGACATACCCAGATCCTGATGGTTGGTGAACCACAGCCCCTCACCACCTCACATGATTAACTCCTCCTTATCCAAAAGGAGGATGCCTCTGCTAACACAGCAGAAAATCAAGGTGCTCTCAATGGTCAGCTTTAGCTCAGCTCTTTTGTATTCTCTTCACTCATGGTTTTATTCTCCCAGTTCAATCACTTCTGCTTATTTGAGAGTCCTGAGCCATCTGTGCAGAAAGCTCAGCTGAGAAACTTCGTATTGCACATCTCATCCAATCACTAATCTATACTGGTTAACCTTACAAAAATCTCTGTAACCCATGAGAATGAGAGAATACCTAAATAAATTCTGTTCTACACCTACTTACAGAGCTTTGTCAGCACTTCATGCATAAACACACCTAAACCACCAAAGTGAAGTCTATTTCTGAAGTCAATGTCAGAATATGAGGCCTAAAATTAAATTTAAAAAATCTTAGGGAGTATGTAGGCAATGTGGTATAAACCTTTAAATATCACAGGTTACACCTTACTGATATACTGCACGTCTTACAAAGAGTGAAGAGAACATCACTGTGATGTATTCATACACCTTTTTATAAGCAGACTTTTTCGAGGGAGCTGTTTCCAGTCATGTTTCAAGTGGAAGCTGGGGCCAAAACACTCAATACAAGAAAACAAAGCAAAACAGGGACATTAAGAGCAGAAGCAAAATGCATCATTCACGGGTGGGGGAGAAATAACCCTCTTAAATAGAAAACCACTGAATTTTCTACTGACGTGAACAGGATGGTGTTGCATAGGCCAGAACAATAGCTTTATATTAGTTATTTACTTAAAATAACCATAAGAAAGTCTGTTTAAACTTTTAGGAGACTACTTGTTGCACAGCAGGCAGCAATATTGTCCAGCTGTTAGATCCTACACTTCCGAGCATTTGGATTCAATGTTAATAAGCAGTACAGTACTCATTCACTAATACTTGTCACAGAAACACTTTGCCCACTCTCCTACCTTTGAAACAGGCAAGATAACTTTGTGAATAGCAGAGGAAAACATGCTCATTAATGAACGCAAATAATTAAATTTACTTGAAAGCTTGTTATCTTTTCCTCTCACCCCCAGCATTCTTATCACACCAAAAGATACAAACCTTTCCCTACACACTTTTTTCTCCTCTAATAAAGGAAGTTATTGAAAGCTAACAGTCTCACTCCAGTACTACGTAGAGTTCTGAGAACAAGTTAAAAGAGGGGATGGTTCAAAAGTTTTTAGCCAGAACATTGCTCAGTTAACTTACATAAGTGGCTCTAAGGGTGTGCCTGTATTTGCATTAGTTCACACCAGGAAAATGCTTTTTACGTGAACTGCCTGATCATTCCTGTTGATGGTGTGTTAGTTCACATCACGGAGCTGTTTTGGAAGAAAGGAATTGGATTCCTCCTAGGTTAAACTAAGGTAACGTCAGACAACGTATGCCAGGAGCACACCCAATGTGTTCCAGCTGCAAAGAGGCATTCAGGCCACAAGAACAGACTAGAGAGTCTAAAATTTAAAGCCTTGAAGTGTTTGGAGTATGATACTGAGTTCTCTGTGCTGCTTTGATCTACTGTTCAAAAAAAAAGTTTAGACCCACACTGCTGCAGACACAAGTTCAAGCACTACATGTTTTTACTTCCTGCACACCCGCTCACATCTCGTGGATGCAGATCCACCTTTAGGATGTGTTCTATACCTTCCTACCCACTCACAAAAGTAAGTGAATGCAGAGCTTGCCTCAGCTCCGTGACTAATAAAGAAGCAAAACATGGGATTCTTTGTCTTACTTAAGGTGTCTACTTGTGAAATGCCTGCCAACATTCCCTAAGGGCTCACCACTAGGACATAAGAAACAATAATAAAGGCACGCTGGTTGTAACAGGCAAGAGAACTGAACATGATGAAAGACACAGCAACGCTTAGAATTTTACAAGATCTTTGAACCCTGAAGCTGTGATAGGATATCTTATACCGAAGAGGAGACAGGAGATGTCCCAGTCCTGGTACCAAGTGCATTCCTGCAGGGCCAAACAGCAGCCTCACGTTCTTTGGGGACCATATGCAGTCCAGTGTTGCAGGAATCGAACTGGTCAGATGCCAAAGCAGCTAAGCACACTGCCCAAACAAGGTTTTTTCCTAGTTTACTGCTCAGAGCAGCCCATGAGATTTCTCTTAATTCCATTCTGGAACAACTGTGGAAGATCCCCACCTCTTACTTTCTCTCCCAATTTTTAGAAGCAGGAATTTTACTTTCTTCTTTTTTTCAGCTCTCTGTGACCTTTTGCTAGTCCTCTACAATCTTGCAGTAACAACCTGTTTTGAAAAGCCTCACCAGATCACCTTACACCCAAGAGTAAGTTCACAAAAATCCAGCTGCCGGGGTTGTTTTTTTTTTTTAAAAAAAAAGTTTAGACAGCGTTCCCCAGTGCTGATGTTAAACATGTTATCCACCCCACTATCACAAAACCACAAGTGAGACATCAGTGATATTGGATAGCCTCTGAGAAGTTTAAGACTTCATAAAGACTCTCTGGAATAGTGTTTATACCACCAGTACTCCAGGTAGTTATAGCTCATTTTGCACCTCCAGCTTTTGCTCCTGCATCTCTAAAGAAAGTACTGGGTAACAGTTGAGCAGGGTCTGGCCCCTAAAGTGACAGATGAAGGGAGCAAAACCACTCGGGAGATGCCCATAGCCCTTGCAGGCACTGCTGGGCTGCTGAAGGGGAATACAAGGACTACAGAAGGCATAGCACTGGACAGAAGGCTTGAGAAAACTTTTTCTATGGGGCAAAGATAAGGTACATGATTAAACAAACCAAACATAAAATCACCAAAACTGTAGAACTAGAACTGTCATATATAGTTCTAGAACAAGTCAGTCCAAAGCACACAAACCTTAATTTATTTTAAAAGTTCTTTTGAAAGAAGTACGCTTGCTTTGTTCACCTTGCACAGAATTCACATTAGAGTACTATTAATGATCCCATTTCTAATTCATTTCACTTAGTCTGCACATTCTAAAGAAATTTTTGTATCACCTGTGGAAAGTAAGACTGGCATTTCCCAGGACAAAACCCAGCTCTTACCATGGCTCCAGAATACAAGCTGGGCAGTGTTAGGGATATGACTCCTTTTGTTTTGCTTTAGATGAGAAACAAACATCCAAAGGCAACGAGAAAAGTAGAAAGACTTCTGAAAATGCCATCATCCTGGCAGGGCTATGACAATGTAGACCAGATATGAGGCATATCTGGACCTCAACCAAAGCCATACCACTCTGGATAACAAGGAAGTGAAAGATTGAGCTGTTAAGCCTGGTGACAGTTTGAGTGGTACCAAACACACCCAGCTCAGCAGTTTTAATCGAGGAAAGAGACTGTCACTGGTGGTTTCTCTATACTCAACCTGGCTAATTTCATGAGGTCATCGAACCCAAGCCAGATATGAGCCATTAGATCAAGCTTCATTCTCCTCTAGACAGCTTAATGGAATTTAACAAAGTACTTTAAATGATGTAAAAACATACAAAAAGCACCAGAATCAGGGCTCTGCAATGTTGTATCTTCGATAATCCTTCCTACTACTTTGGCCTAGTGAAGTCAAAAAAAAAAGACCATTTAGCCTGCCACTATAGACCAAAGTTTATTGTTTTTCTTTACGCACTATGGATAAAGACTGGTTTGTTTTCTCTTTAGGATGGTGGCATTTTTCCATCCTTGCAAGACTCAGATAAACTGCTTTTGCTTTCCTCAATTATGTATTTTTTGTCTTTACTCAGGAAATTTTTGTTTTTGCTGAATTGCTTCCACAATGACAAAAATGCATCACCTATACCCAGACACACCACAAAATAATTTCCTACATCAGGTCATTTTGAGACATCTGGTCATCCTACTTATTTTCCATTTTGATGGAAACTCAGCAGAAGAAATGGAAAAACATCTCAACACTGTAACTTTCTCAAAGCAAATGTGTGCACCAACTTGACCAACAGATGATGCACATCCAGATCCAGTGACAGAGCCTTTATTAACAGTCTGAGGTCATTTAGCTACTTCTGATTTTAGTGTCGCTTTTAATCCAAGAACAGCTCTAAATTACACTGGAACATAAAAAATGGAGGGTAGCTCTTTTCTTGAGACCTTGGTTGAAGCCTTAGAGCCTCTGCCTAAGTTACCTCCATGTTCATGCAAGTTGAAGATGGAAACCATTTCCCAGCTCCTCTATTTACTAATAGCACTGCAAATTTTGGCAATTAAGTAGCTTTTGGCACCAGCTGGTTCCCAACTACCTCACACCCATATTTTTTCTCACATTTTCATTTTCTTTCTGAATTAAAAAAGGACATTGTTTTCACCTGTTAAATTGCAGTGGCAGCTGTCCAGAAACCAGGATGAAGGAATCTAGATTAAAATTCAATAGCACCAAACATAGCAGTTTCTTTTAAATAACAGCTTCCTTTGTACTGCTGAAGATAAAGGTCATGTCTGTAAGCCTTGTTTATTTTTAGGCCAGCATCATTTTCCTACAGAAAGTATTATCCATTTTGGTTAAAAGCAACAATTCCAATATAGTCTAATAACTGTGACAGAATACAATTTAAAGACAGCTGTGTGAACACACTCAAGATACCAAATCACCATTAAAGAGACAGCTAAGAACTTTCTGCAATAGAAGAGTGGCCACACATAGAAAAGCCATTGTTCTCCTTCAGCTTGCTGATCACAGATCTGACTTGAGCAGACAAGCATCAAGAAACAAGGTAAACTGCATACAGTCCACTATTCCTTCCCTCAGTACTTTCTTTCAAAAGAGAGAATCCACCCAACAAAGTAGAAGATACCTGGACAGAGCCCTTCAGTGGACTCAGGGTTATTTTTGTGAGCTCAGTTTAGCTGGGCAGGTTGCAAGGGAACACCTGGACTTACAGCACCAGATGCTTCTTCACATCAGCTCCAGGCTGCAAGGAAAGGCTTTGCTCGTGTGAGACCACCTACTGACAGGCACCTTGAAAAGGTAACAGCCGCCCAGCTCCCTCAGCTTCAGAGGTTTTATATTCCCTTTCTGCAACCTCCCTCCTCCTCTCCAACTTCTGCCTTCTCAGACACAGCTGGTATCACAGAGAAATGGAAGTCGAAAAGGAAACTGCACCAACCCCTCTCACCCCCACCCAAAAAAAACCCCAACCAAAGGTACTGCTTTGTATGTGCTTAAATTTGTTTCTTTTACTCATTTAGTCAAAGACTTCTTGCATTCAAAAATCAAATATTCACAGGCTCCTAGGATGCTACTTTGACACCTATAGGACACCAGAAACCCTTACATGAATCAAAATTCATTAAAATAGGCTGTCAAGGGGAACAAATGCATTATTGGAAGGCTCAAGGGAAGGAGAGTTTCTTCCTCAGGCAGAAATGATGCTGGCTCAGCTCTCAACCACAATCTCTACTTGTAACAAAAAAATATCCAACAGCAGTAGGAGCACCCAATACTTGAAATATCAAGGAAGATATTTAGCGATATGGAAAAATCACAAATAACTTTCTATATAAATATTCTTTCTTATACAAAAAGGAAGCCATCACTTAAACATCTTCCCTGAAAAAAACTTTTAAAGGAATTTTTATAGTTTGAGAAGTGAAACCACACACGAACTGAAGCGCTGCACTTCAAATTTACAGTTTTCAGTCAGATCAGAGAGCTACAACACAACAAACCTTCCAAGAAGTCAGCAGCATCTGATGGAAGTTTCAGGGCAGTAAGAAATCACTCTGTGCTGCAATGATTTAAAGTTTGCTTTGTTTTCTGCCATCCCCCACTGTTAAAAACATGAGGCTCTGCAGCCGGATGGGACTTGTCTGCATGTCACCTGCCACAGCTCATGAACTGCCACCTCAACCCCACCTTAGCTGAAACTCTCTGCATCCCATTTCTGCCACTTCTGCAGCAGTTGTAGTAGTCAGAAGGATGAAGCCAAATTGCCTCGAACTGTCACAGCTTGCCACAAAGTCATATTTGTCAGCTCTCAGGGGTTCTGGCAGCCACAGCTCAGTTTCACATCATTCCAATCAAGCAGGTTCAACACAGCTCAATAAGGGACCACCGTGTGAATCCACCCCCACAATGGTGCATACCACTCTGACCACAAATAAAGTCAACAACTTACACAGGATCCCAAACTTGCAAGGAGACCTGTCCCATTTCTTCAACAGCCAGTGTAAAAATAACATCCATTTCCCCCTGACCTACTACATTGAATGCCTGAACCTTTACAGGAAAACAATCAACTGCCCTTGCTATCACAGTCTACTTAAGCTGCATCATGAAGTTAAGGGAACATTTCACTCTGTTCTCTCATATTTAGGGTCCAAAAACATTAATCTGGGGTAGAAGGTTTAGGCTGGGGTTGCTACTGTATCTCCATTATTACCAAAACCCTTTTTTTTTTTTTTTTTTTGGAATCGCAAAATTTAGTGTATTTTGGTGATCAAAAAGTATACTGAGTGCTCTAGGACTGTGAGCATTTCCTAATCTAACAGTCCAAAGAGCAAGCTGCCCTTTTCACTTGAGGGAAACAAAAACATAGAGATTAAAACTCCTGAAGATTTTGAAAATAACAGCAATAATAATAATATTTTTCCTCATTTGATAAAGGCACAGTTTTGAACTACACAAAGTAAATCTGTTCAGTCCTATATAGGCAAAAAATATAACAGCATCACAAAACAGTTTAGAGTGTATGCAGTTCTTACACACATGGCATCTACTTCAAATCCATTTCCATCCATGTTCTTGTACAGAATTTTTCCATTTTAAAATAGACTTTTTAAAAGTAGCGACATACAAGGAGGACACTAGAGAAATCACTGCTCAAAAAAAAAAAAAAAAAAAGATATTCAAGCATGCAGACTTACTTGCATTCCCCAGGTACACTGCAGCCCCCATGGAGCAAATTACATCCTTGTTTACACACAGCTGTAGACACAAAAAGATTTGGGCATCAGTCTGGGCAGCCAGGTACCCATTAGTACAGCAGCAACCTGGAGCTGTGCAGGTAGGGCTCCTGCCATTCAGCCTGTCTGCTGTGCGTGCAAAGCAGATTGCCTTCTGCCATGTTCCAGTAGTTGTTGCTTCCAGACAGTTATTTCACAAAACACAGCACCATTACAGCCAAAAACCTTTGCAGCAAGAGTACAAGCACTGAAACTTTTATAAAATACAGTTGTTTTTAAAACTCGGTGTAAGACTGGTATTAGGCTGGAAATCCCAAACTTTAAATGATACGCGGCCTTGAGTGAGCACTAAAAATGGTCCTCCCCATCATTAACAAGCTCTTTACTGAAAAGGAACAGAAAACAAAACCAAAAAGCCCTCAACAGCAAGAAGAGTATGTCAAATAATTTTAGCACTAATTACTTACTGAAGGCAAAATGCAGACAGATTTGATTGAGTGGTACATTAAAAGAGATGACTACACTTGAATTTCTGTTCCCATTAAGAGCTATCAAAAAGTTTTCAGCTTTGCACACTTTACACTTAAAATTTTTCATTTTCAGAAACAGTATTATGGGTGCATTTTTACAGGATTAAAGTCTACAGCATTAATGATGATATCACTTCAGTAAAATCTTACATTAACAGATGTAATGCATCATTTTGCTTTGAAGGAACACCACCATTGAATAAAGTCAATTAGCAAAAGGATGTTTCCCCATTTTGAATACTAAATTTGTTTAGGTGTGTTCACAGCACACACAAGAAGGAACAGTGTACCCTGTGCTTCACTTTCCACAGAGATTGTTTTATTTAAAGATTTGTATTGAAAGGACAAACCCTGTATGTGCTAAAATTAATATGCTACAGCACTGACACCACAGAAATACCTACTGCAGTTTACACCTATTCTACACCCGCCAGGGCTAACCCAAGACAAAGGAAACACACTACCTTGTTTGCACTCTTCTCCCATCCAACCTTCCATGCAGGCTTTGTTTCCATTTTGATCACACGTGTAGTGACCAACAAAGTCATCTCGAGGGCCACAGAACTTGTTGCACAGAGCACTGTAGTAATTTTCGTCACACTTCACTCTTATTTGCACTTCAAAATGGGCAACAGGACCATTAATTTGTAGGGTCTTCCAACGATCTTCTGGGTTGATCATGCCAGCATGTGCCACTCGTTCTATTAACAAGTTTTCACCTTTTCGGAAAGAAAGGTAAATTCAACAGGGGGTTAAGTTTGATAGCACACAAGGACGTATGGAATCCAATCAGAAGTACTCAACTGGTTAAGGGAAAACCAAGCAAAGAAAATGTTAGGATGATAAAGATCTACTGTATAACTGAATTTTCCTTTGCCTTGCAAAGTTCATTACAGGAAGGCCAATTTAAAAAAGTGTCCCAAAGGAAATATTAAAAAACCCTGGAACATAATCCATAGGAAATAGCTTATTTTTCAAGGCAGCCAAACATACCACACCCACATGCTGACAACTAGCAGCTTTATCTTGATCTGAGGCTCTTCTTGCCTCCTTTTTGTTCTTATAAAATTGAAAGACCTGCATAATCTCACAGCTGAGATAAAGTTCTCTGCTGTGAGTTTAATTTTAAAAATAAAGCAAAACACAATATATTGAATTTGCTGTGAAATTACTGAGCAATAGTGAATGCTCTGGTAGGCTTGCATTATATATATATAAACTGGCTTGTTTCCATTTTATCATTCTCTCTAAAATAAAGGCAAAAAACATCTTTAACAACCATTCCATAGAACACTGCACAGCTAGTGTTTGACATTTTGAGAAGAAATAAACAAGTGAACCCAGGATTGTCAAGGGCCATTCTCAGCTCTGTATCCTCCTTATCCTCACCCCCAGCAAAACGCCTGATAACTGTGATCCCTGTTGTAGCACACTGTGTGAGCATCCTGCCTCATCCCCACGGAAAGCAGCAGCTCTGCCACTGCCAGGCTCCACCCGCTGAGGCCAAACGTGCACCAAGCATTACCTATCCCAGAGGACAAGAGGATTCTAGGCTGTAACATCATGGAAACTGCCAGCACAAAGTATTTTCATTTAGATGAATATCCATTTCATATCTTTATCCATGTAATTCTTTGTACAGAAGCTTCAATACCAGCAGGTGAGACAGTTACAGCCAGTACAATGAAATTACACAATTGCTTCAGCAAATATTGAGAACAAGCAAAGCTCAGTAGGGGGTAAGGGCAGACAGGGAGTAACCCCAGTGACAGGAGTTCTCTAATGGTTTCACCATTCAAATCTTGTACCACCCTACTGTACAGCTTTTGTAGGTCACTGCAAGTTGCCTCTGGAACTCCAAACACTATTTAAGGATAAGAAAAAGGTACAGAAGCTTCACTTGCACATATTAATTTCATACATGTTTATGAAATAGCTACAATATTGCCCGCTAAGAGCTTCAGCACTCATTTTCTTTAAATAAAGATTCTGTAAAGTCCACGTTAAAAGAAATGAATAACCAAAAACTTGCACGCAATAAGAGGCTGAAATGATAGTGAGATAAAACCTGCAGTTCAAATTATTAATAATATAGAACATGCCAAGCTGGTAGCAAGCAATACTAAGCTATCACCTTCAGCAAATGCATTTTACCTACCTAGTTGCTTTCTAGAACTCTTTAACCTCATCTGTTTAGAAAATGAAACCCAAGGAGAGACTGCTTCTCAACCAGAAAGTTATTGACAGTTTAGAAGTATCCTGTGCATTTCTTACCAAAGTGGCATTTTCCCCTCAGCATGTAAAAGGACTAAAGTGACAATTTTCAGCCCCTCCAACAAGAAGGGAAAAGTTACAGAAGTATCAGGCTCCGCAAAGTATTTTGCTCTTTTGACATCTTTTTCCAAGCTTGCTTCTATAAAAATGTTTCCTCTTGAAATTAAAAAATACTGAACTTAAAAAGAACCCCTTTTAACTAAGCACTGAAAGGCACTCCAGTTATTAAGACCTCATGGTATCTCTTTGCTTTATTACTAGAAGTGGTGTTGCCATGTATAAGCTGTAAGTCATGCCTGCTTGGACTAGACTGCATCAAACATTTCATGGCTGGCCAAGACACACTGAAGCCTATCCCTCTTCTTCAACTCTCATTCCTATGCATGAGCTCCTCTGTCATCCAGCAGCACGTGCAAGATAGAAAAGGCTGCCTGCATTTTATTTTTGACCAACAGGATATTTACCACACCAGTCACCACTGAAAGTTTAATGATTAGATAGAACTACAGAATTGTTTAGGTTGGAAAAACCTTTAAGGTCATCGAAGTCCAACCATTAACCCTGCGCTGCCAAGGCCACCACTAAACCATGTCCCCAAGTACCACATCTACATGTCTTTCAGACACCTCTAGGGACGGTGACTGCACCACTTCCCTGGGCGGATCTCAGCATCCTTTAATAATCTTATTTTCCTCCAGTGACTATTGATCTGAAAAACTATAAAGGAAAACATGCTGAATCACTGGATGGCCAAGGAAATTTGAACAAATAGCAAATATACATTACAGAGTTGCTTTCCTGCTATGAGCAACATAGATTCCTTACAAAGAGCTGCAGCAGCCACTGCTGTGAGAGTATTTCCTCAAAGTGCATCAGATGGACTGAAGAACAGGTCCTGAGATTAAAGGAGTGGCTTATATAATAAAACTCTTATCAGGCATCTTCAGGCTAATGCAGATTCATCAGACTCAGTGAAACAACTGGAACAAGCATTACAGCTACTGCAAATATACCTATGCAGAACAGACCTCTTGATACCAGGGGTCAAGAACAGGGGAAATAACCCAAGAGTGCTCTTTTCATCTGTTTGAACACTCAAACTTTATCTTCACACGGTCCTCTGAAAAGGAATGTATTCAGAAGTCTTAAGGGTTTTTCCTCAAGCTTGTATCAGTATAAGTAGGGCTTAACAGCCTCAATAAGCAAGCCAAATAATTTACCCCGAGCCACAAAAGGCATCAGGGAAGAAGCTCCAAGCCATTTCATTTCTAATACTAAATACCAAAGTATGAGAGTTCTGTTTAACTTCAAACTTAACACTGATCCTAGGTAGAAGGTGCATCTCCCAGAGAGATCTGTAAACACAAGGAGGAACACGTTTGTCAAGGTTTCTCCTGCCTCCCCCACAATACCAAAGTGTGTCTGAAGATATTCAGTCTCTCTCACCTAACTGTTTTGATGAGAGAAGTTTACTCCCTTCATCTGATTGTGCCATAGAAGTTCACCTTAGGGATTCACACTCATTACACCTTTAGCCCTCAGTAAAGGCATAACTGAATTTGTCTGGTTGTTGGTCAAAAAAGCATAATTCATTACTCAAACTTACATACACACAAACAGCTCCCAAGCAATTTCCTTGATTAACAGGTTTTCTAGAAGCCTCTCTAGAAAAGCAGATAGTGGTATGGATGCTTACATAAAAGGAGATAAAGGCTAAAAGGTAGTTCTTTACTTAATGTTCCCAGAGCATCTGATTTTTAGAATTATCTGATTTTTGGAAGAGAAAGCCTTATCTGAGGAGTATTTAACTGTGCAATATGCAAATAAAAACACTGCCCATCAGCACCCTGACCCTTATGCCCAACAAGCCAACACGGCTGTACAAAAGGTGATGCTGGTAGTTGTTTGTAAGGGAACACAGTGATATCACATGAACTTCACATCCAAAGGAGCAGGAGGTGCCCATCTCAGGAAGCACATTCTCTTCAGCATGTTTTCGAGCACCCATTTCAATAAACGTATGGACAGATTAGTCTCCTACAGATTAATGGGAAGGAGGAAAGCAACCACTGCATCCCTGCAGTAGACACAGAGTCAAATGGAAAGTTACTTCACACGTGAAGATGCCAGCCTGCTTTGTCATGGCAGGGCTGGGCTGGGCATTGCCAAAACCTCTGCTGAAGTCTGCCAAGTCAAGCGACTTACCTGGAAAGTGGAGCTGCTGTGCCAGATGACAGCAAACAGGCCCTCTGCAGTGACTTTGTATCTAAGCCAGTTTCCTCTCGCCCTCTTCCACGCTCCCAAAGCAAACAAGAGGTAACACTACACTGCCACAAGCTTACCCCCGAGCCAACCCTGCGGCGCAGCGGAGGAGGAAAACACAGGAGTAGTTCAGGAACGGGGGGGGGCTGAAGGAGCCTCTGAGACTTTGTACAGGGGAAACATTTGCCGTGGCACACTCGCTCTTGAGATGGTACTTCACAGGTCAGCTCTGAGTCCCCCTGCCTCCACTGAGTGCAAGAATACAGGATGCTTGGACATAGAGGGAGGGAAGGATGACAAATGTTCTACAACCTTCAAGTTGTTCACTGGAAGCCTCTCTTTCTAGGTTTTGGGGGAGGTTTTTTGTTTGCTTGCTGTTTTGTTTGGATTTCGTTGTTTATTTTTGTTGTTGCTATTGTTCTGTTTTTATTTTGTTAGGGAGGTTGTTTTGTTTTGGATGGAGGGGGGGTTTGGGTCGTTTTGGTTTTTAATACCCACTTGAGAGTCCAAGCTGGAACACAGAACCTACATTTAACTTTCAGCCTTACTCATCCCCATTAAAGGAAAGCAAAACCTGACTCTAGAACTAATTAATCAGCTTATAAACAGACTCTGGCAATTACTTTGATTAATCTATTTTACAGTAGCAACAGAAGATACACGTAACCTGATCCCCAGATCAGCACAGAGCTCAGGACTGACAGGGAGTTAAGCTTTCCGCAGACATTCACTTCACCCCTCCAGGATCAGATACTGTCTTTTCTCTGGAGGAGTTGCGGTATTCCCTTTCCTCTTCTCTAACATGTGAATTTTTACTGATCTGTGCCTCTTTGGCAGTTCAGTGGTGCTTGCAAAAATACAAGGAAAGCATCTTTGCATCTTCAGATGCATCTTTGAATCACAGATTCGCAAGGCAAAACCTACTGGAGGACTCACCACCAAGACCACTCAGAACAAACAAACAAACAAACCCCTTCAGCATTAAGGAATTCTGAATTCTTCCTAGGAATCTCATATGCAAGTCTAAATTGAAGCACGACAAAGCAACACATTCTATCACAGAATCAGGAAACGGACTACAGAAACATTTAATCAAGACAAGCACTTCGCTAGTTTTCTGCCAAATTACAGGCCAAGAAAGCCTTCCTAAATTCACCTGACAAGCCTTCTAGGTTTCAGATGCAATACAACTTTGCAGGACCTCTCTCTGGCAGCCTAAATTAAAGGGAAGTTCACTTTCCATCAGCAGTTTCTCATAGAGCTAAACTGTAATCTGATACTTATATACTCTCCCACAGTTCAGAGAAACTGTTAATTTAAGGAGATGGCACACTGGGCCTCCAGAAGACACTCTATATCCTGTTGGCCTGAAGTTCAGGGAAAAAAAAAAAATGAATGCAAGTAAAGACATTTGTTAGAGCATGTTAAACTAAAAAGCATAACAAAGAACACAAGCCTGAGGTGACTGTTCTCTTCTCAAGTGTATTTAAAAGAAATCTGGGGTTTAAAGCTACCGATTTGCAAGAGGATTCTGCAAATTCTAAGAAATAAACAGAAAGTTACAATACTGCTATTTATTAAGAAGCTAATTAAAAAATGAAATCCAACACTTAAATGCATACAGATGATTTGCAGGATAGGCTGGCTCTTCATTTTCAGTCCTTTCTATACCATCGCATGAGTTGATTTGCCCTCTGTAACTAGGGCATGAATATTCTAATATTTGCTGTACTAGCTGCCCCTAGATAAATTATTCACAAGCTGGAAACCATTTAAATTAATTAACATCACATAGTACTTTTTAAACAAAGCATTCAAGAGGATTCCTCCAATCTGTTACTATGCAGGGTATATAAACTTATTGAAGATTCAGGCTTCCTCTGCTCAGCACACAAGATCTTGTTTTGAATACCACGCCCAGCTTTGGGAAGTGCCATTCAAGAAGGCTGAGAACCAACTCAGCTGAAGAGTTGTAGGAACATTAATATCAGAGGTGTAAAGAAAACACAGCCAATAGAAAAAGGCTGAAGGAGCTGTTAAACAAGACAAAGTAAGCTTAATTCTAACAGAAGGAGGGTTCAGGAACAAACTAAAAACTCATCATTACTGATACAGAAACTGATGATGATTTGGGACATATATAACCTCTTCACTATCTTAATGTTCAAACACTTACCTTCCTCTACACATTGATCCCAACCGAAATGAAACAGTCCATCAATAACCACAATGCAAGTCTGAGGTTCATTTTTTTCTTGTAGCCAGAAGCATTGGTTATTTTAAGACACATTTGTAAACCATTTACAAAGAGTAGGTTCAAGCTGAAGTACTGCTGTAGCAGCATTATGGCCATCAGCACCTTGATATGATTTTGAAGTATTTATACAATAATCTTGCTTTCACTTCAGATCAATAACCCTGCTTTGACACTGAGTATTAGCATTTACAGTCTGAGAATGAAGGTAAGTTCCAGTACTTGAGGAGAAACAGAGAAGAGATCATACCATGATTTAGAACACTTTCCTCAAAAACATGAAGTATGGTTTCCTTATGGGGAGCAAGAATGTTTAATTGCTCACCTGATCATGGAAATTATTGCAGTGTGATCACAGGCAGACTGAGGAGAATTTGAAGTGCCACTCTACAGATTATCTTTCTTTTTTTTTTTTTAAAAAAAGGGCCTACCATGATTTGTAAACATTTTTAGAGTTAATTATCAGGTGTCATGTGTTAATTACATCCTTCATTCACAATTGTCCATTCTTTTTCCTATATAGCAATAATTTTTCGCAGTTCCTAACCCAGTACTCAGTGTTTGGATTTGTACATGCCCTTTACTCAGACAAGTTTGCCTAGAGCTGATTTGGAAGGATGGCTGATTGCAGCAGGATACAGTTTCCCCCCTCCTCAATTTGCACACATACAGCACAGAATAAGTACAAACTCCAAGCTTTACATAAATACTCACCAGCTTTTGTATCATTATCCCAATCCCATGCTTCTAATATTAATGTGAACGATCTCTGAAAAAAACAAGACACCAATTAGACAGTAACAAAAAACTGTTATAACCAGACAAACTGATTTGAAATAAGCAGATATTATGGCTACAAGAAAGCCAACTGAAAGCAGTTGAAAATTTCACTTCTCTGTTGGCATGAAAGCCCTTGAAGGCATCTTCTCAAAAGCATGAAATACAACAGCATTAAAAATTGCGGGACAAGCCATGCTAACAGCAAAACAAAAACATTCCACACACACACACACACGTCGAGGGCTGAATTATTATTACTCTCCTCCCACGGCATCTAATTCTCAGCTTTGCTTAGCCACAGAAATCCTTCTCAGAAGCAGCCCTAAAAGGTTTAAGTGAAATGAGGTTCTGAACCTTGGGGAACAGCTGGGATATTTAAGACTTAAACAACTGAGCCATCTCCCCTGAAAAGGAATGAGAGCCATCCTTTAGAAAGCACATGAAAGATAAGTCTATACCAGATCTGTTTTACAGAAAAACATATTCAAAGAAGAAAAACACAATTCACCCTGCATCTATCAAAAATTGAGACTTCTGTCTCATGAAAGGGAAGCACAAAAAACAGACCTACAAAAGACACAGCAGAAACAATTATCACAGTAAGCACACCTGGTACTGTACTTTCCCCCAAGGAAAGAAAAAACCCATTATTTCAGACAGTTTTAAAATGATTTTGAAAAAAACATGTAGGCTTTACTTCACTAAACCAAGGCTTCAGGCATTTTCCTTGGTTTATGATGAAATATGTAGGACAGATGCTGATATTAAAATACTAAACTTATTTAGAAAAAAGTTACCTTATGCATACAGGTAATTTTTAACTGTTTTGAGTTTAACAAGAATAGCTGTCAAACCATTCAGCTTTGATAGTTTCCAACTGCTACAAGTAACATTGAGATCCTCACACACACACAAATTCAAGGAAAAACCGTCAAGAACAGAAAAGAGTTATTGTATCACTATCCTAAAGTCCTCCTATACACATCTTCATGCAGAGCCAAGCCCTAATGGGTGCACAATTCACAGCTTAATGATCTATAAATTCACATGGATATGGGGACATTCAGCCAAAAAATTGCACGGATCCTCTTTGGAATAGGATCATGTGAGAATTCAGCCATCTTTCACAGGGGCATTAGGACTATTTTACTGTGTGTTTTTATTTTGAGATAGCTCCTTATGTGCTTTATACACCTCTCAAGTCCACACCAAGAAGGGTTGATCGTAACATTGAAACCTCCCCACTTTAGAACAGCAGCAACAATAGGAACGGTGCAGCACCCCAAGCAGAAGTTCTCTGAGGTCTTCCATGACTACAGCAGAGATCATTCTCAGAAATGCACTTGAGTGCTTGTTTTCCTATTGCTCAGCTACATTAACATACAAACCACGACTCAGCCTTTGAAAAACAAGTCTTTCTACTGTATTTTCAGCTTCAGACATATACTAGGGAAGATGATTTTACATCACTGCAACAGAAACAGGTTTAGTGGTGACTATTTAGCTTAGACTCAAGAAAGGAAGGGAAAAGGGAGCTCAGCAGTGACCATCCTGGACAGAGGCATACTTGAGTTTGTACTGCCCTTGGAAATGGAAAGCTGAGAGACATCAGCTGAGAAAGCAAAGGCTTCTTCCTCTGAGGTATGACAGCACAGCTCAACTCCACCCAATTTTTGAAGATAAACTTTAGTGGAGCACTTTTAGTAGCTTCACCTCCAACTCCTTGCACCCCCCTGCCCCCAGTCTCAGCACTCAGAAGTAGATAGGATTCTACTGCACTCTGAAAACACTACCTGCAATCCCTCTTCCTAACTGCTACCTGAAAAAAAACACCCATACATTGAATAGTTGAGAAAATTAGTTCTATATAGTACTGCCCTAACATCAACTTCTGGCAACTGCAAGTGTCCTTGTTTTGCATCAAAATTAGGAGCTAATCTAGGCAGAATTCTGCAGATCACTGCAAGGTCCAAAGTTATCCACATCTTCCACTTTTAAGCACTTACCTTCTAACACATCCCTTAGTTTTCCTGTGTTCCACTGATTTGTATTAGAAGTACAGACCAGCGCTCAAGTGCTTCCAGGTGTCCATTGACTTATCTTATGTAAGGGCTGGTCTTTCCTACCGCAAATTGGCTGTTGCATCTGGCTGCGCACAAAAGGCAGCAAAAAATTTAAGATGGACTTGCTGTCTTAGGAAACAGACCAGTCATCTATGCTTTCCCATCGTACCGTTTGAAAGCAGATTCGTATCCTTCCTCAGGATGCAAAGGAATTTTCATGGGTAAAGAATTCCATGCCACGCACTGTTCCAGCATGATCATGCTGGACAGTGTGAATGGGGATAGAGGCCTTCTACCCATTTTAAGATGCTTAAAACAAGAAATCCTACAGCTCTGGTGGCAAATCTGATAGTCTAAGTTCGCATAGTCTCTGGAATAGAAAACATTGCTTTACAATCTTATAAAAACTTCATAGTACATTATGAGCAACTATGGTACAGAGCTGCTCCTCCAAAATGTGGAGGAGCGCACACAGCTCGTGCTGCCTCCTCGTGGCTTCGCAAGCCCCAGGACCCACAGGCCTGGTCTCCAGCATTCGCTTTGACCATCCTCCCACTGGTCACCATCAAGAACCACAGCCCACCTACAATAAGTTTAAAGAACCTACACAACAAAGACAGGACACAGATTTTTAAATCCTTTCACTCCCCTGTGTCTACTTTTATGGGTGACCAGGCTGGCAATTAGCTGTTCACACATGAACAAGCATTTGGAGTATAACCTTTTAGAAAGGCTTGCAGTCCCACTTGCAGGAGATTAGAGATGTTAATCAAATGGCATTACACAGTATTGATAGACAAATGTGTATTCACCAGACCATCAGTTCTCAGTTGTGCAACTTCCTGCTCTCTACTGAGTCACACAGTCACCCTTCAAAAACCCCAAACAGATACAGCAAGAATGAAACCAGAAAACTGATTTTTACAGCTATTTTACCTCTGGAGAAGATAGTTAAGGTTACCAACCCAGCCAGTCACCCTTTCCTCATCTCCAGCTAGTCAATAACTTCGAAGAATTCCTCCCTGAGGTAGTGCAATGGATCATCATATTACAACTCCTACACCTCAAAAGAGAAAACTGGTCCTTAACACACTCGTTCAAAAAAAAAAAAACCAGTCTTGCCCACTACCACACATATCAAGTCTTGCACTGGATTTCCTTATGTTTCTTTCAGTTTTGCAATTCACTTTAAAACGACAGCTGAAAACTTACAAAAAAGCATGTGTTACTAAATATGTTCATAGTATGCAGCTCTGAGAGCTTCCCAGTTATGGTTCAATTATCAGAAACACATTTTACTATCAAAATGATTTATTAGTGGAAATTTTAACATCCACACACTCACCTCAAGTGTAACCTTACCTAATAACCAGAGTAAGAACTGACGTTTAATAACACTAATGGATATAAATTTTAAAGGCTATTTTCAGCTTCATAATGGCCATACTCATTTTATGAGAGCTCTACCATCAGCTGACATTAGTGACATCTGCACTCTCCTACAGAAAGTGTAACACAGGCTACCCAGCACACCATCTACTAACACCAGCTGCAAGTAACTCATCTATAGCAGAGACATTGACACCAGACATCTTTCTTAAACTGTGCTTACAGAAAACAGCAACAGAACTTGCATTAATTTAGCTCTTGTCCAGAACCTAAAGACTACCCATACAGCATATCTTTAACCCCCTCACATCATCCAGCAGTGTCTTGGCTCTTTGATGTATCTTTAATATGAACAGACTCGCTTAAAAGTTATTTAAGAACATGTTCTCCACACAGACTGTTGATGTAAGTGTGTTCAAGTTCATGCATACATCTAACAAAAAAAACACTACACAAGTATCCTAAGAATACTCCGAAATCATGAGCCTTATGCATAATACTCACATACACCACCACATCTGCTGCTTTAACCTGCACACAACTCTTGCTGTGGGCTAATGGAACAGCAGGACATGTGTATTCCAGTCTGTTCTGATACATACAAAAAGCTTTGTGAAGCAGTGTCTGTTGTTCATGTCAACCAGTACTAGCGAAATATTTAGAGAATATTTTTAAAGTGACCGTGGCACAAATTTGAGGGGAAGGGGATGGGAGTATAGAACATACAGCACCAGAAACATACTTAATTTTACTGACCCTGGTGATCAGGTTCATTTACTGGAAAGAATTAAACACACAACAGCATTTGTGCTCATCAAATCAAAACTCAGAAGATGTTAAAGGCTGCGAGTCAGAACAGCATCAGCGCACTTCTGCAGAACAGCACAGCTTATGCAAGAGCCACTTCGTAGGAGGTAACTACACAGATATGCCAAGCAGCTTGGAAAGATACAAATTAAGTCTGTTTATCCTGGTGATGCTGCCTCAGTTGTGTTTTTTTTCTCAGGATTGGTGTTGACACAAGCAACTTCAAAGCATTATTCCACAGTTTACACTAAACAAAACACTCCCCATACTAGCCCAGCGACCTCCTTTCTGGGGAGGGGGGAAACAAGACTTGTAATATTGGTTTGGCACTGTCTTTTCATGAACTGTTACTATTACCTTGATATCTGCAAATCAACATTCAAAATGTAGGGGTTTTTTCGGCCAACCAGTCACGTCAGAATTTTCATCCCAAGAAAGATGATCAATCTGACTTTCAGTCAGGTACAGAACTTAGATTCTCCAACCCACAGTCTGAAACATTCAAAAGGTGAAGTTTGAGCTGAAATCAATACTTGAAATTTTCTGCATCAAAAACATTCTATTGTGGCTTCTATGCTAACAAAAAAAATATTAATTTCACATGAATCAAAGGACTGACTGGGTTTTCTACAGGGAAAAATGTTTCAAGAATCCTCTATGAAGTAGAAAAAAGTGTGGCTCGTAAACAAATCCCAAGCCCACCTTATTTTCCTGTTCCACAGTCACACAGTAAATCAGGTCTCTTCTCCAGTAAATACTGTTTCTTTTTAAACCTCAATCAAGCACGGGCAACATTTAGACTCAAACACTTCAACTGTCCAAACACTGCAAAGCACATCACCAGTCTTACTGCAGGTTAATTTTTGTAACTTCTGGAACAAGACACCATCAATATTTCTTGCAGCCAAGTCCACCAAGTCTTGATCTGCACAGTCATTTCTCATGCTTGCTTTCCTAAGGAACGTTGAATCAAATGAAGCAAACTCAGGTCTGGGGGCCTTTTTTTTGTTTCAGCACCTCTCCCCCTCCCCCCCTCAGGCAGCCTGCTTACCATGGAAAAAGCTGACTTCAAGGCAAGCATATTCCATTTCCTTCCCCAGGAACTCTGCAGTGAGTTCGTACAACTTCCTCATGAACAACCCAGAGGTGGAAAGTGAGTAAGGAAGAAAGGAAGAAAGATTCTGAGAAGATCCAGGACTCACTGTCGATACAAGTTTAAGGGCAGACAGACAGTCTGCAGGTTTATCTTTTAGAAACAGACATTATAAAGTCATCATAGGAACCTTGACTGAAGGAGTAAATCATCTCTATTTGGGGGGAACATGGGGGTTGGGGGCAGGGACAGGGTAGGTGGCTTTTTTTGAAACTTGAAGGATATTTCAGCCACTTGCATACAAGAGGCTTATCTGCTAAATTAATGGACCATTAACCACGCAAAATGATAAAGATGGCCATCCTCTAAATCTTCATTTTTCATTTAAGGAGCAAGCATAGTGAGTCCTAAACAAAAGCCTTCCCTTTGGAAACCAGGGCCAAACAATCCCATCTTGTTAGGAGTGGAAGGCTGGGTTAGAGTCCTGCAAACATCAGCAGCAGATAGCAGAAAGCAGTTGAAGTTTTCTATTTGAGCGCAATTACTGCAGTTACACTCCTCTTGGCCCAGTCACAAAAGCAAGATGATGTTTACAAACTCCAGAGCCCTACTGTTGTGTGAGGGGAACTCTTTACAAATTAGCCCCACCTGACAATCTTTAGGAAGTCTGCAAAACCAGGGAGGGGTGAGAGGGGCTGTTTTTTGCCATGGTTAACAGACAACAGGCTGATATCTCCACCTACATGAGTGTGAACACTCATCCCACTCCTCCACCAAACTAAGCAAAACCTGAGCTGGAGGGGTGTGTACGTGTGTGTATATGGGGGTGGCAGAGAGAAATCCGGACTATTAAGATCATTTCATTGCAAAAACAGCACAAATAAAAACAACAGGTGAATAAGAGTCACTCCTGGAGTTAATATATCAAATTTAACACCCAGGTAGAGACTCGCTTCAGGTAAAGAAAATTACCCAGCAACTAGGTGGAAGAATCCTACCAACAACCAGCTGCACGCATCTGAAAGATGAAACAGCTTGAAGTAGGAGCTCAAAGGGGTACTACAACACCTATTTGGCAGTGCCTAGTGTTTCATGAAACAGGAGCAGCGTGCTTCTCTCCAGGGTGATCAAACTACCAGGATCCTGACATACGTTACCAGAGAATACATTTGTAGTAGGATCTTCAGATGAAAGTTTGAAGATACTCTGATCCTCCTGCAGTGGCAGAATGCAGCAGGAGTTTCTCAGTGTGAAGGGGTCTTTGTATATCATGGGACAGCAAACATTTCAGCTGTGGAGTTCTTAAAATCATCTCAAGTCATATACTAGCTTTAGCTAATGCCTGTAGAAACGGTGACCCATTTTCACAAAAGCCCAAAATGCCATGACAGACTAGAGCTCTCCAAGGCAGGACATTAATACAGTCACCTCAGACCACATAAAAGCAAAGTGAGAGCCCACTGCAGATCTAGCTACACATGAGAAGCTAAACCATGGAAATAAAGACTCCACAACTTTCTTGTAACTTAGCACCCTAGACAGAAACTCAAAGCAAATCTCAGCCAAGTCAACCTTGTGACAAATGGCAAGTCAGAGATGGTCCATTTAGTCCAGCGCTGGCCCTGACCTCTGATAGCACCTGTCAGACAGCTGCTGCAGCCAGAGCAGCCGCATCCCTCAGGAAAAAGGAAACAGGCACCCCAGTAACAGTTTGCACAGCACCAAGAGCAAGTCATTAGCTTCTCATTCAAAAAACCTGAGGAGATGTGACCAGGCAGCAGTCACGTGAGGATTTCATCTGAAGAGCTCATCTGCTGACTGCTCTCAGCTCCTAGAACAGCCCCACCCTATTTTAAAGGGGTGCCTTTCACCATTACACACATAGCCGTAATGCTAGTCCAAGGGAACAGAAGTAATGCTTGCCTCTGCTTTTTATAGCTGTCTGCTATTCATCCCCACCCTATCCATCCCCCTTCCCCTGATTCCAGCATGTACACATCTCTGCTGTGTTCAGGGAGATTGAGTTCCAGCTATGAAGTCTGAGCTGCCAACTGTGGCCACTTAAATTTGAGCAAACACCATATGATTGACTTCCAAATCATCTGTTTTCCATATACTTTCAGAACCAGACAATAAAAGCATCAGTGAAAATTCAGCTACTCAGGACTCCCATGATAACTTGCCTTTCTTGAGATTTTCCAGCAAGAAACAAGGATATCAATGTTTAATACCAATCCACGCTATAAGCTGTCAGTTTTCTTGAAGCACTTCTATTTTACTGCAAATGCCTTCTGCCTATGCCATTTCTAGGCACCTCCTCTGTGACACAAGTCTCAACAAAAGTATTGGCTTATAAAACTAATCAATACATCAAGGAGGAAAGAGATTATTTTTCTCCCAACTGAATAAGCAAATTTAATGCTTATGAAAAAATAACCTATTTCATCTTAGATGAATGACCAGTAACTTTATTCTAGTTACTAGAACAATGACATTCTAGGTGGTCTTTAAACAACTTCTTAGTCTTATTCTTTTCTCTTTCCATGGTATCTTTCAGAATTCTTTGTACCAACTGCTGTAATAGGAGCACAGTGTTGCAAATCTCATTTTAACTTCTAACCTTGTTTAATGTAAACTGATTTTCATAGAGCCCATCATAACCCTGGGTTAATGACACCTGTGACCTTGTTCTTATGTGCAAATCTGTATTGATAAGCAAGGTATCACTAAACACATCTTTTGACTTGCCAGTTCCATAACCTTCAATCCACCAAAGCCATCTAGCTTCTCCCAGCTAAGAAAGTTCCCTTCACAAACTCAACGCAAGATCTTTGATCACAGGAAGAGATCTGCCTCCCACTCTTATACATGTCTTGACTACTTAATATTCAGAAGTCTGTTGAAAAGAGCCCCCTCGATACAAAAAGAAGTTAGAGAAAGAGAAATGTTCCAGGAGGGGGACTGTAGAAATCAAAGGTCCAGAGAAATGCAAGAAGAAGGAACAAAGAATCAAGTTATTTCCATGGGAGAAATGAAAGAGTTGGCCAAAACTCCTCAGCCTGGAAAAGACACAACAGGAGTATGTGACAGAAGCCCAAATGCTTCAAAAGGCCCTGGGGATGGGTCAGGAGTAGATCATCTATCTCCTTGGTCTTGGCAAGAACTAAAAGGTTACAACAAAGTAAGCTAACAGGAGTCATGGCCAGAAGAAATGAAGTCAAAGACTGGATTTTAGGCAGAACTTGGCAAAACACTATACAGGTGGCCCAAGGGAAAAGTGGATTTAAGAGTTTTGTGGATCCAAGGGCAAACTGGCACAAATACTTCAGAAAGACCAACCACAGCTACTTCTGGAGGCTCCCAGGTTGAAAACAAAGCCAGGGACAACGACAAGCAGTTTTCTATATTCTTGCCCTTAATCTCCAGTGAACATTTGTTTACATTCCCTGAACTCCAGTTCCAGTACAGGTGTGGTTCTGAAACAAGTATTTCACTTTTTCTGATGGCTGACATTAAAACAAGACAGTGCTAAAATAAATAAAACAATTACATGGTGGAATCTTGCACACCTGCCTGAGCCATTACCATCTACCCCAGGATAATTGAAATTGTGACTAAGGAGTGTTTGAGGAAGAAAAGGGAGCCAGGAGAAACAAAGCACAGTTCTAAATCAGATTTATAATTATATCCCAGAACTCCTCTTTGAAAACCATGACAGAAGAAGACATAATTGAAAAATCTGATCAAGATTCTCCTTCCTGCAGTACTGAAATGTTACACGAAATAGAACAAATGCAGAAATCACCAACCCATGCATGCTATTCGGTCAGGTACCTGTTGCACTATATGCAACAAATGCTATTCAGATAAAAAAGACAAGCTGAGCTAAAGCTCCTAACTAGGAGATCTTATTATTCAGAATAAAGGTTTAGAGCACTCTAGGCTTCTGAAACTTCCCCTGAGGAAAAGGCAATCCAGACAGTCTTTTAATAGTGATTAAGTCAGGTGACACAAAGCAGAACACACTGTCATTCAAGGCAAGACAACAGAAATGCTCAAATACAGCAAGCACTTATTTCACTAGAGGAAGATTGACAAGTGTCAAGTGAAATACAAAGCTTAATGGTTCCAGAGCAATTTTTCACACAAAAAATTCATCAGCACATTTGTGACAAAAATCCTGGTTTAACTATAAGAAAACCAGTACTTGTTTTGGAGAAGACTGGTAAACCAAGGTTTGCACAGAAAGATAACAGAAATAATTTCACAATTCATCTCCAAACTTCAGCTATTCTATTTACACTAGCCAAAACCAACCCCCTACTGGCTTCTATGTGGCACAGATGAAGGCTGGTGCTATTCCTAACTAGTCTTCCTCCACTAAGAAAGTGATTCTGCACCGTCTACGTGTGTCACTGAGCCAAGTGCCACACCAGCCAGACATCTTATTCCATACCAGCTGAAGAGCAAGCAAGAAATACTTCCCCCATTAAAAGCTGGGCCTCTCAGCCACTCAGGAACCAGTGTAAGGAACAAAACAGCTTTCAAAACATCATCTTTATTCTCCAGGGAGAATTAGGGGAAGAATAGAATAGGAAAGGCAAAGATTAGGTTAGCATGACTGGCACAGAAGCTTTGAAGGCAAGAGCATCTGTGACAGTCTGGAAATAAAGCCTAAAAAAAAGTTAGAACTTAAAAGCTGAAAGGGAATAAAAAGTAAAAAACAGCCACAGACTTGCGGCAGAACTTCCCCTAGTTGATTGAACCACCCCAAATGCAACACTACCCTCCATAAAACAGATCTTGAAATAATGTAAGGAATCCTTGTCATGACACAAGATCCCAGACACAAACTGCTGGAAGAACCAGTCTCTTCAGAGCAAACCAGGTTAATTAGCTGGATCTCCAAAAGATGCTTCTAGATACTCTACACAGATCCCTAGAGCACTCCTGATAAATGGAAACAGTAGATGATATATCCTTTTAGCCATTTGGGTCTGCCTTAATATCTGTGTGCCTGACAGTTGCTACAGGCTCAGCCCAGGCCTCAGACAACACAGATTCAGGATTCAAGAAGAGACCAGAATCCTTAGTGACCTCAGGAAACACATTTTAGACCAAAATAAACAGGAGTAGAGAAGCAGGAATTAAGACATCACAAGCCTTCTGGAGCCATACCTATATAGAGGTAAACCTGTTTCTGGTAATCTTTTTCATTTAAACTTTTTCACACTGTCCAGTAAGGAAAAAAATGCCTTTAAAGTTTTTTCAGTAAGCACACAAGACCTTCTCCTGCAGGTCTCTAACAAGTCATGGGAAAATACTTGCAGAAACTCAGTACCATTTGACAACTCTGTGAAACTGCTTTTCTTCCAGGTAAAGGAAGCCCAGCTCACCAATTCTATTCCAGTCTGCAACAAAGAACATGGCAGAAGCATCTTGGAGCTGATCCTCAGATCTGCTGGGCAGAGGCCTAGCATCCCATAAAAAGCTTTAGGCATGTGGAAAACAGGCCTCAAAAAAGGACAGCTTGTCCCAGCAGCCTGAGCACAGCAACGCTCTGTTTACACATGATCACTGTGAAAGAAAAATCAACACCATAAAGAAGAATGACATGTAAACAAAGTAAAAACCACCTGAAAACAGTCTTAAACTGCCCTGCTCATCACTTTGCTTTGTTTCAAGTAGCTGATCAGAGCTACTGATGAGCACAGAATACAAAAGAGTTATAGAAGGACCATTAGTCATCCTTCCTACAGCCACAGCTCCCCTCTGCTAATTTACCCAAGATATCTACATACGCTAAACCTCTATGCACTCTGATTAAAAGTTAACAAATATTTGGGTACTCTTTGATATGGCTGTTACTGTGCCTATCCCAGTGAGGTTTCTTGAAAGCATACTGGAATATAAAATAGCATTAGCAAGTTATTCTTCTACACCATAGAGGAAATTAAGTAGTAGAGAAGCCAGCCAATTACCAACACTATTTTAAGTATAACAGCTACCAACCAAAGCAATAGGATTTGGTATGGAACACTACAACCATACAAAACGAACAGACAACATCCTAGTAGCCTACCCGATAATTGTCAAACAACTATCAGTTTGTATTCTCTCTCAAACAGGAGAGCCTAGTTAACCTCCCACAGTTACATATCTCTTTTTGAGAGTTCTAGAACAAAAGCAGCAGAAAGGAAAATTAAATCAACCCCACGTGCTTCAATCCTGAAAATACACCTGAACCTTAAATAACAGTCTTCCATCCTATTCAGGGAGAACACAAGTTGTTGATTTTTGAGATTAGAAATTGAAATTAAATCAGAAATTATATACAAGATCAGAGTAGCAATTCCAGCAGATGATTCTTTGCTAGTATCCAGTTTCAGTGGACAAAAAAAAAATCAGATTCCACTGTTTTAGATGGAGGAACATAGGATTAAGTGGCAACAGATATTTTGCCTGATCAATACGTTACAGGAAATAAACCAGCTACATCTTAAGATACTTTCACGACTTCACAGCTAACGAGCTCCAGTCCTCTCCACCACAGCTGGAGCTGGCACTAGGAGTTTTCAGAAATCCACCCAGTTAATCCAATAGCAAAGAACAGAAGAAAGTATTGACAAAATTAGGGAGCAGAGCAAAAAAGGCTTTTATATAAAGAGACACGTACAAGCACAGTACCAGGCAGACAGTTGGGGACCATCTGAACATCACTCTATTAGATTTAAGTGGAAGCTTTCAGCCTTGCTACCACCTTTGAACTGTTTCAGACAAACTTGATATTAACCAAGTATCCACGTCCTACTCTTTTCCTAAAGTTTTGGAAGAAGTCCAAGATAAATTAAGCCCATTATACACACACTTTCTTGTTGCATTAATGAAAGTGTAGCTAGATTGTCTCTTTTGAAGTGTATGTAACAACCATGAAGTCCCATTAATGGTTAGTGCAAGACTTGTTTTATGCTAATATTTAGAATTCAAAGATGAACTAGTAATTAATACTGCTCTTCCCCTCCCCTCTGCACTCCATGTGGCATGGATATTAGTGTCCTCTGGGCACTTGAAGCCATGCATCATTATAATTTCAACTTGAAGTCAAGAGGGAATTAAACTAACTATGTAATAACATACTTTAATTATTGTTCTAAACACAGAACACCTGCATGCACTCTCTTTTGTATTGGAAATATGCATACTAAGAAGGTAAGCAAATATATAAAAAACCAGATATGCCCCCAAGTTCTACATATGCAAAGTCCCCAAGAAGAGAAAGTAGTGTTTTAATCTTAACTCTTTTAAATAATGTTAGCTGTTGATAGCACTGCAACCTTTCCCTTTGTTTTTGAAGAAGCAAATGCCCACAAAACCAATTCCAGCTAATGAGCCCTAGATGTCTTGCCTTAGGAAGAGGAGAGGCCCACACTCAACCACTGCTCCTAAGGGAGCAGAGATCGTGGCACTGTTTTTCTACGTCCTCTTCAATTCCCTCATCAGTCCTACCCAACTGAGTCACTCCTAGAGCTCCTTGGGCAGCAGCAGCCACAGCTGAAAGAGGACATGAAGCAAAAATTCCACTGGCCCACAGCGATGGCAGCAGCTGACAGATCACACAACTCTAAACAAAATCCATTATTTTCCTCCCATGGCTTTGGTTCTGAGCACAGGTATCACCACAGTCCTCTTCAACATTAAGAAACACAAATGCCTCTGTTTTATTGCTACACAAGTCACAAGACAGTTTCAGTCAACTTGAACTTCACATTTCCACAAGAGACTTATCAAACAGAGTATAGACCTGCTCATGGCTCGTGACAGAAGTGTCATTAACCCAAAAGAAAGGGACAACACACCTAAACTGTCCTTCATTTCAGCTCCAAGCGAAACATCAGCTCAGTTTTCAAATTCTGCACATGCTACAGAGGCTGGCAGGGAAGCAAACAGAAACAAACCACCTTATTTTAGTTCTCTGTAATTTTACAGGAATAAGTTGAGCAGAAAAGTAAGAGTCACCACTCTAAGAGCGGGTGCAAGTCCTTCCATGTAGATCAACACATGCAAGGAACTTGAATAAAGGATTAAACAGGGATTATGCACACAGTTATATGGTAGAGCCAGAGTTTAGCTGTGAAAAAACCAAGTTTATAAACACATTCCTGAAACAAATGCTTCCATCATATTCCAGCAGCAGGAGTGAATCTTCTGAACAGTACTTTGTGGCTACAGCCAATCACATGTTTGCTGCACCAACCACTACATTGGACTTAATTACTACTAAAAATCAATTGCTTACTGCAGCAAAGAAACACAGCATAAAACAGCATATGTAACCCCCAATTCAAATATATAGCCCCCCAAGCTATTCAAATATATGTAACTCCCAATTCAAATATATAGCCCTCCAAGCTATTCAAATATACGACAACCAAGACATGATCAATCCCACCATAATAAAGCAGCATCGGAACTTCAATATCCAGTAATCTCTTTCAGATTCATGTAAACTGGAGGGTATCTAATATAACTTTACATTATTACAAATCAGACAAAACCCACAACTAGGTCCACCTTTGGGAAGGAAAGCTTTGTAAAAAGGGTAGCAAAGTACACAAAACAGCCTTTGAAAGTAAGCACATGCCCTGTAAATTTACTCTAAGCATGTAAATTCAGAATGCTTCTCTATTTTTTCCCCTTCTCCTCCCACTGACATGGATCTGGAAGCTATGTAAGGGAGATTATGTCAGCAAGTCTTCAAATTTATTTCACTGTTGACCCCTAGTTACTCCTCTGGTGGGTAACAATGTTATAGCTTTCCTCATAAGGATGAGCATCAACAGAGGAGAGAACAAAGCCATGGAAAGTAGACCAACATTAAAGAAAGCCAGAGTAATTTTGTTAGTCCAAAGCTGGAGCCATAACTCAAGAATGTGTCCCAGTGACTACTTTACAGTTTCAGCACTTCACTTGCCACCAACTCCCTGCTGTTCCAACTTTCTCCAGATTCCTTGGCAAGCTGAAGATTCACAGAGCACCAAATCTTGAAAATCCATCCTAATGGCTTAGGGACAAACAAATTATCACCGATAGCAAGCTGCCACAAGCCAAGACTATCTCTCCTGTCAGCCAAAGCTTATTTTGTTTGCCTTACATTTACAGTGATCTGGGAGTAGATATGAGCAGCTTGAGAAGCTCTGGTGACATGCAACAATTTGTACTTCTGCCTAAGCCCTGTGACAATTAACGTTCTGCCAGCCCTCATCCGAGTCCAGGACACGCAGTGTTAGATAAAGGGAATCAGAATTCTGGAAATTAACCTCTGAAGAATTGCCACCAGCTAGGTTTGGGCAACCACTTTAGCTTCACCTCTTCCAGAACATGAGATGTGTGGTTTATAGCTTGCTAGTCACTCCACAACCCTGAAGTTATCACAGCTGAACAGCAAACATCAGAAGGCACAGCAGGAGCACTAAATATTTGACAACCAACGCCTTACATGTCTGTGCAAGTCCGAACACTTCATTTTCCCTGCTTCCTTCCCTTCCTCACTTTCTGATAGGAGAAAGCACCAATATGTGTGGATGAATCATGGAAAAATACTCTGTTCTACAAAGGTATCCAACAGCCAAACAACACTAAAATATTCTGGGCCTATATATAAACAGATGATTTAAACAACGGTTTATAACCAACACAGGGGTGTTACCAGGTCCTTGTGGTGTGCAAAATCCAGTTATTACTGAGGGGCAGCTACACCTGCCCTTAACAGTCCAAGCAAGCATAGTCTGACTTTTAGACTGTGCTGATTACATGTAGCCAGTTACAGTAAAAATTCCATGGTGTCATACAAGGAAAATCATGTCATTGTACCATAACAGTGAGAACTATCAAAATCACCTTTAAAAAAAAAAA